>JAJMJF010000049.1:0-66220 GCA_030563415.1 Casaregolazyma lundiana
TGACCTAGTATTAGGACGACGTGCCCGCGACGATTCAGCATGAGGAACTTCAATTCGCCTAGACCCAGTCAACTCGACATCGGAAGTAGGGGGCCTGTCGGCGAGCGTCGATGAATCTGCAGAGTGCAACTTCTCCTCAGCAGCGCGTAATTTCTCCTCCGCGACGCGCTTGCTGGCCCTGGCGCCATCAACTTCCTCCTCAGCAACACGCTTTCTGGCCCTTGCAGCATCAACTTCCTCATTAGCAGCGCGGTTCTCGTCATCAGCGCCGTTCCGTGCTTCAATGTCCCGCGCATTCTGTTCGGCGGCACGAAGTCTCTCAACCTCCGTCTGCCAGTTGGCTTGGGCGGTAAGTACTTTCTGCTCCTCCGTCCGTACGTTTGCTTCGGCAGTACGTAGATTTGCCTCGGCAGTACGTAGATTTGCGTTTGCTTCCGCTTTGTCTACTAACTGAAGCATCCACTCAGCTCCTCCGCTCCCGGCCAGTGCAGCGTCTACTTCGTTCGCGCGTACAGAATGGTGGAGAGCTGCGGCGATGATAAAAACATCATCACGCGTCAGATTTAAAGATTGACTCTTGTTGTCTGTTCCAGTATTTTGGTTATTATGCTCCATGGTTGTAGCGGTACGGTGTGAAGGAGGAGAAGATCTCCGATTAATGGGAAACCCCATAATGTCTATCTGGCTATCACGTGGCCGGCCGCACGAAGCTACGAATCCCTGGTGAGAAAACACCAGATATATAATTTTAAAACAGAATTATGGTCAGGATGCATTACTCTTCGTTTTGATCTGAAACTGTAAATTCATGGTATTTTAATATGCAGTCACTTGAATGTTGCAGGACTGACGTACTGCTGTATCAAAATCAGTGGAACAATTTATCATAAGGAGATGTGAACGTCTACTGAATGAATATGTGGTTATTTATGCATCTATAACTAACGGAGAGGGCACCACAAGTCATATCTAAATTGCTGACTCTATCTGCTGTTGTTGGTTAGTTTGCAGTAGGACTTCATCACAATGGTAACCTTTAAAATACACTCCAACCTTCTTTTGTAACGAGCATCTCACTATACAGAGCAAGATAATAACAAAATTGATTCAATTAAAACATGTCCAGGCGATCTTTACGGCGGGGGATTGCTATACCGAATACTGTTGCGCGAGTTTGTACTGGTATTCGGTATCCTGAGCCTAGCTCCAACTGTTCTCAAACCGTGCCGGTAGCATATCTGGCTTCTAGTAGTAGGACGAACGTCCTTAGATCCGCTAATTCCTTGTCTTATGTCGTCGTTTCATAGCTTAGCGCGTCTCTTCTTACCAATAAATACTTGTTCTCTTCACTTCAATCCAACATTATTGATCCCCACAAATAGGTTACTTGGCTAATACCACTAGTTAATACCTGAACCGAAGCCAAACTGTAACTGAGTAAAAACTTGAACTATGGCCGACTCCGCTCAACCTGAAGGTGTCAATATCGGCTCTTCAATGCACCTGCCTGGACGAAACTCTCAGTTCAAGCTGCGAAATTACGATCTCATCCGGTTGTACGCCAACCGATTCACCTACTCCAAACAATATATCGTATTCTACGTTATTTTAACGCTACTCTCTGTAGGAACAGTCGGTGTCAGCTTTGCTTCTCCTGAGGGATGTCCGCATTTCTCCTTCTTTATCCTGGAATTAGTAGTGCTACTGGCGCTGATTGCAGAGGTGCTCATCCGCATCCTGTCTCTGGGCAAATACTTCTGGCGATCATGGTGGAATATTGCCGACGGTGTTCTTATGGGATTATGCATTATGACCTTCTGTCTGGTATTTGCTGGCTGTTCTTCTGCTGTGAGAAGAGAGCGTCAGAGTAGCACTATTCTGCTTGTGATTCGAAACTTGGTCCAAGTAGTTCGCCTGATCAATCTATTGTGGAGAAACCGGAAAAACATAACCAATAAGCATGCTGATATTGATCTAGGCGACATTGAAGACTTGGGATTCAAATTGCTGCCAGCAGAAGAGAATGTTGAGGATGGAGCTACGGGGCATGAAATCAGTGACGAAGAGCTTGACGAACTGGAGGGTCACGAATTGGAAGATCACGAGCTGGAGGACCATGACAGGCACGAGGAGGTTTGAAACACGGGGTGCTTGAAACACGAGGTGCCTTCGACAAACTATAGAACGTCTCACTTGTGTTTATATCCGTTTTACCTGACCTACACACCTCACTACTACGGCTTACTTGAATTGACAGTACCGCACTTCTGACACGTCTTTTTGCCAATATCACCCTCAAAGTCCAGAATTCCTTGCTTGATTTGAGTGCCCAGATCGGTCAAATGGAAAGCTGCTTCATGCACTATTTGTTTGCAGTTCTTGCAGTACCACCTCATACGGTCCAAGGCAGTCTCGGGACGGTCCTGCTCAACTACAATGCCCACTGTATCGGCATATCTTACGGGATTATGAGGAGTATTGGCTGAAATAGTTAGCAGGATGCGAGATGCAGACTAGTCCGGTTGGTACTTACGGGGAAGCAAAAAGATATCTCCTTCGCCAATTGTAATGTCTTTAAAGTCGCCGTCATCGACAACCTTGAGCGTCATAGCTCCCTTATACTGATAGAACCATTCCGGAGTCTCGTTGATGTGATAATCTGTTCGTTCGTTGGGTCCTCCGACTATCTAGGCATTTCCGTTAGCTTCCGTCATCACCGCATTGATTTCATACCAACCATGACAGTGAAGCCTCCGCGATGGATGCAATAGTTGTTTACAGGAGGTTGAAGCATATGCTTATTCTCCTCTACCCATTTCGGCAGATTGATAGGTGTAGCCAAAGGCATGTTTGGTGAAAGAGTCAAGTTGGAGTGAGCTGATTTGGATTTGCCCCATAGGTGAGAAATGCATAGAGCAGGCAAAACAAGGTTGGTTCAATGGGAACGTGATGACGAAAAGCATGTAATAGAGCGATATCAAATGGAGTAAATCAAACTTTAGATAGTTTTTTGGATCCTTCTTGATCAATTTTCTCTGCTTTGAACTGGCTGACTGCAGTGTTCAGCTCAAACCCATATGCTTATGAATCAGTGACAGAACAACGAATACCGGAAGAACCATTAAATCTCCTATAAAATTAGCCCGAAGAAGCATTCAGAATCATCGCTAGAACTAAAAATATCCTTTAAATATACATTTTACTCCGAATCTCTTTTTCTCCTTCTCTCCCTCTTCCATACTTTACCATTCTCCTCTCCCACTTCAACAACAAGTCTTCGCCATCACATTGCTAAGCATCCAACCATCATGGCCCCGGTCAAAGACGCACTAAAAGAGCACGAAGCGACGTCGAAGAGTGAAAAGACACCCAAGCCATCTAAGGATGACAAGAAAAAGTCCGATGACGGCGAGGAGGAGCTGAGCGAGGAGGACGAGAAGCTCAAGAGCTCTCTGGAAATGCTCGTCGAGCGCCTCTCGGAGCCCAATGTCGATCTGTACCAGTCGGCACTCGATTCCCTCAAGACCATTATTCGAACTTCCACCTCGTCCATGACGGCGGTCCCCAAGCCTCTCAAGTTTCTGAGGCCTCACTACGCTGCCTTGGTCCAGCTTTACGATACTTGGGAGCCTGGTGCCAATCGAGACAGTCTAGCTGATGTGCTGTCTGTTCTAGGCATGACCTATTCCGGCGATGGCCAGCGAGAGTGCTTGAAGTATCGGCTGTTGTCAAATATAGATGATATCGGCAGTTGGGGTCACGAATACGTGCGCCATCTTGCGCTGGAGATCGGCGAGGAATTCGCTGCTAGAAACGAAAAGGAAGAGCCTGTCGATGATCTCAACAATATTTCGCTCAAGATTGTCCCATATTTTCTCAACCATAATGCCGAGCCTGATGCTGTCGATTTGCTTCTGGAGACTGAGTCCATTGAACAGCTTCCCGAGTTTGTTGACAAAAACACCTTCGCACGAGTCTGCTCTTACATGGTGGCCTGTGTGCCAATGTTGGCTCCTCCAGATGACTCGGCCTTTCTCCACACTGCCTATAATATCTATTTAACCCATGGTCAGTTGACGGAGGCCCTGGCCCTGGCCATTAGAATCGACGATGAAGAACTTATTCGTTCTGTGTTTGCTGCCACTTCCGACAAACTGGTGCAGCAGCAGCTTGCTTTTGTTCTGGCTAAGCAGCAATACTGGATTGATGTTGGTGATGAGGATGTCCAAAAGTGCGTTTCCAACGCAAAGCTCTCAGAGTATTTCGCCTACTTGGCAAAGGAACTCAACTTGGAAGAGCCCAAGGTACCTGAGGATATCTACAAAAGCCACCTGGAATACTCGCGTTCAGCAACTGGGCCCGCTGTTTTGGATTCAGCCAAGCAGAATCTCGCAGCTGCATTTGTAAACGCTTTTGTCAACTGTGGTTATGGCAAAGATAAGCTGTTAATGAGTGGTGACGAATCTTCTTCCTGGATTTACAAAACAAAAGGTCCTGGTATGGCTTCTACCGCTGCCAGTATTGGTTCGATATTCCAGTGGGACTTTTCCAACGGTTTGCAGGAGTTAGATAAGTACATGTATTCTTATGAGGAGCATATCAAGGCTGGTTCTCTCTTGGGTATTGGTATTGTCAACTCCGGTGTACATGACGAATCGGATCCTGCAGTGGCTCTATTATCTGAATATGTCGAGAACTCAAATGTTTCGCTGAGAAGTATGGCCATCATGGGTCTTGGCCTTGCTTATGCGGGTTCTAGGCGTTCAGATCTGGCCGATTTACTTCTTCCTTTAGTATATGACTCTGATTTGTCTATGCAGATTTCTTCATTGGCTGCTCTTTCTTTGGGTCATATATTTGTTGGTTCCGCTAATGGTGAAGTCACTTCGGCTATTCTCCAGGCTTTGCTAGAAAGAGATGACACTCAGCTGAATGACAAATGGGCTAAGTTCATGGGTCTTGGATTATGTCTTCTATACATTTCCAAATATGATGAGACGGAAAACGCTTTGGAAACCCTTAAGGTTATTGAGCATCCTATTGCCAAGACAATAGAGCTTTTACTTACGATATGTTCCTACGCTGGTACTGGAAATGTTTTGCAGATACAGAAACTTCTTCAAGTAACTACAAACAGTATGCGTCAAGAACATGAAGAGGCTGCAAAGTCTCAGGAGGAATCTGGCGACGCTGTCCCAGAAGATAAAGAAGACGAGGGCACCGCCACTGAGAGCAATACTGCAGGGGAATCAGGTACCAATGAGCCAAGTGCAGAAAGTGGTGATACTCATGGATCTGCAAAGTCAAACAAGTCATCTCAGAGCCATGACTCCCTTTATCAGGGATACGCGGTTCTTGGTATAGCCATTATTGCCATGGGAGAAGGTATTGGTGAGAACATGGTTCTGAGACATTTTGGCCATCTCATGCATTATGGCGATGTCCAGATAAGACGAGCGGTTCCTCTGGCGATGAGCTTGGTATGTACCAGTCGGCCCGAAATGAAGGTGTTTGACACCTTATCGCGTTACTCTCATGACAGTGATTTGGATGTTGCTGTTAATTCCATATTTTCCATGGGTATTGTCGGTGCTGGTACTAACAATGCTCGACTGGCACAACTATTGCGACAGCTTGCCTCTTATTATGCTCGAGACCCCGATTCTCTGTTTATGGTTAGAATTGCTCAGGGTCTTATTCATCTTGGAAAAGGCGTACTCACGTTGAATCCTTTCAATACTGATCGCCAGATACTGTCGAGGGTTTCCCTTGCTGCTCTATTAACGGTGTCTGTTGCATTACTGGACCCTCGGTCATTTATTCTATCCTCCTCGCATTCTATGCTCTATTTCCTGACTCCTGCGATTCGGCCAAGGATGTTGGTTACTTTAGATGAGGAATTAAAGCCTCTTAGAGTAAATGTGAGAGTCGGTCAAGCTGTAGATACTGTTGGGCAAGCCGGTAAGCCTAAAACTATTACCGGTTGGGTAACGCACTCCACACCTGTATTGCTTGGATATGGTGAACGTGCTGAATTAGAAGATGACGAGTATATTTCTCTAGCGAGCACTCTGGAAGGCGTTGTAATACTCAAGAAGAATCCAGAACGAATGGAGTTGGATAGTTGAGGACATCAAACCCGTACATAAACTTAGCTGTATATTTCAAATGATACAAATATATAAGCAAATTGATAAATAGTTTTGAAATTCTTTAAAATTTTCAGCATTTAGAGCTCTCCAGTCAAAATGGCTTCTACAACGTAATTGATATAGTCTCTTTTGGCTGTGAGTTTGCATCCAAACTGCTGTTCAAGTTGCTGCCTGATGCTTTTCTTGGTGACTTGCATCAGATCAGCAGTGCTCAGAATCGTACTAATAGCTTCTGTAAGCTCCTCGTCTGTGGGTAGTAAAAGACCGGTTTGCTCTGTATTTCTCAACGAAGCCATTTCATACTCGCTGTTGTTTTCTGGCATAGCAGTCGTAGTTGTCATGATGGACTTTGGTCGACCAGCAGCAACAGATTCTGCGTGGCCACCGCTGCCCACAAAGTCGGAATAATGGGATTGTTGTGCAATAGATTCATTATCGCCAGCGGCATAAGGTCGGTCGCTCTTGGCTAGCAAATCAGCCTGGTAAGCATCCCATCGCTGTAGAGGTATTTCAGAAGGATCAAACGTGCCCGCTGTAGACAGGATGGTCTTCTTCCCTTTTTCGCCTTGAATAACACGAGTATTACCCCAGCTGAAATCATCCATATACCAAAAGGAGTATAGCGGGAGAGCTAACGAGAAGATAGGAATAGCTAAAATGTAAATCAGCATCCATCCAATCATTTCCCACTTTCGCCTAAGCAAAAAGATGATCGCCTGTAAACCATATATGGCCGCAAGCAAAATTAGAGAGGTTATTGGAATATTATTAGTGTTGTGAATGCATAGATAAATCAGATACGCCAAATAAACCACAGTAACGGGTTGTATTATGGTGCTGACCAAATCCACCATCACCACGAATCTCATGCTGAAACAGCAGAATCCACACATTCCACTCATCGGTGCAAGCTCAACCAGATTATGCACAGTAGAATTGATCCATCTTCGTCGCTGAGATAAAAACACTCCCCAGTTATCTGGAGCAATTGTCCAAGCTTTACTGTATCTCAAAAACTTCGTCTTGAACTTAGGATTGTATCGAAGAAGAAGTGTAGTAAGGTAGCGATCTTCACCAAGTTGCAGAAGATTCTTCACATGTAACGTATCGACCCTATTTACCGAATATCGCTTCACAATAGGATGAGATACACATAAAGGTTTATGTGTTTCAGCCTCATAAATCCTGTACATCGTGAAGCAGCCTGGCAAGCATGTCACAGATCCGAACAAACTTTCAAAAGCCTTCACCAGCTCGTGTGAGATATAATATTCATATACCTGCATCATGGTGATAATCGACGATTTAGCATTTGATAACGAAGTCTCACCGCAGATTGCTTGAATCCTAGTATCATTTGTCATCGCTGCAACGAATTGTGAAGGAGAATCAGGATGAACCATGGTATCGGCATCAACTTGGAAGAGAAATTCATAGCTTGCAGGATTGACGCCAATTACATCCTGTATCTGATGGTAAAGCTCCAATTCCAATGGATTCATAGGCAGACCATAATGAAGTCTATTAAGAAATCTCATTAAAATCATTTGAGAATCTCGTTTGCCTCTGTTTCCGGGACGATTAGGTTCATCAGGAGTTCCAACTTTAACAATAACAACATAAGGTACAATATGACCGGCTACTTCATACAGGCCAGTGTATATTTTACCCATGTTATGCTGCTGACTGCCTTCGCCCAAACTTTCGAAACTTCGAGCTTCTGCATCGCCATCTTTCGGATATCCAAGGATATCCAAAACGATACGAGGTGTAGGTCTATCATTTCCACGCCCTACAATCATACCATCGCATATAATACAAAGCAGCTTCCTTTTGTCGTCGTATTTGGATCTTGCTATTGAATCAATTGCTCGACGCAAAGATTCCTCATCTTCAGTATAGGCAGGAACTTGCGCGATGAAGAAGTTATTCAACTCTTCGGGATACTCGTAGCTTCCAAATTGCAAAGCGGCCACAAATTTAACACCAATGATAAGTACGACAAATATTGTAATAGCCAACAGAAAATAGCGGGCAAATTTGCAACGAACTGAGTCTCTTGTATCTAACTTTCCAATCATGAAAACATTTCGAAGACACCTAGTTGCTTGAAATGTCTGATCCTCGTCAAGTCCAAGGTCCTTAAATTTCGATGTGATATCCTGTCCAGCACTCTGCTGAAACAAGTCCGAAATCCTCGAGTCCATGAAGTTTGTATTGATGCCACTTGGAACTGTTTTGCCTGGCGGTGCTTTGAGACCGATAACCCCATTGATGTAGTCTGTAAAATCATACACATACCCATCCAAGCTGGAGACAAATTTACTGTTATCAGTCGCCTGCTTCTTAATGGCTTTCGGAGTGTATCCAACAAACGATTTCAAGTAATTCTTATTGAAATAATTCATTTGCTGAAGGTACCAGTCCGGGCGCGAGTCATTGGTAAAATACCTGAAATCATGATACTGGGCATTGGTATCAGAATAGTTATTGACAGACCCATACACAATATGTTCATCCACTGGTTTTCCGTCGAGGCCGTTACATAAAGCCGATAATTGCGTGGGAAACAATCCACTTGCATCTTGTCCACCGTAGAGGAAAATGTCCCTAGATGGAACAATCTTTGGATAGTGACTATTTCCGAACTGTGACAAATCATAAATAATACCTCTGATAGATAAGTATGTCTTCGATGGTTGCAGCTTGTAGGAATACTGTGTTAGCTCCTCAGTGCTCATGATATTCTGCAGCGGGCAGATCAAAATAGGAAAGCCAATGAGAAACAAAACACATGCAGCACATCCTAGCCAAATCATCATATTGATAGCCAGCTTTTCTCTCCAAGCTGTACGAATATCCTTTCGAAGTCTGCCAACTCGGCCAATGTTCTTTATAAAGAAATCTGGGATAAACCACGTAAACGCATAAACCACTGCCATCCATGCCCTTCTAGCGGCTGTGATAGGAACGGTTTCAGCTTCGTGCTCACCCTCCGGTCCTCCCAATTCCTTTGAATGAATGTACGCCTCCTTATTAACTGAGGCTGAATCGTTAAATTTGAACATATTTCCGGCAGTCGTTACACCGCCAATAGATTTTCCATCAACATCATAATAGTAGCCATCATTTCCTGAATAATGCAAACCGCCATGACCAGAGGAGTCGAGGTATCTTTGGTTCGCAGTTTCGGCAAATGACATCTTAGGATCAATCAGCTGTAACCAGGCACTCTCGGACATGAGCACCCTACTCAAACCGTACCGCGCATCTCGTTCCGGCCAAGACTTTGTAGCGATATATTGCATAACCTGGTCCCGTTCACTCAAGCCTTGCAAGCCAGGTGGTAAGTCGCCCTCGGTGTATGCACAAGCCAGGAACTCATTGAAGGACATATATATCGAGAAGTCTATCTGTTTCACGCGTTTTGCAATCTCAGGAATGCCGAAGGCCTTAATTTGCTGTCTGACACAACGAGCATCGAACGAACTTGACAGTCTATGGTCATTCGGCTTCAGGCAAATGACAAAGTAAGGATTCGCCCCATCAAAAGAATCAATGAGTCTGTCAATAGCAGACAAAAACTGGCCACATCCTTCTGGTCGTTTTGAGCTCTTTTTCTTTTGCTGCTTTTTCTTGTTGATGCGATTCATTTGGCCCTTTCGAACCACTGATGGAGCTCGAAGAGGCTTTGACGATAAATGAGCTTCAACAATAGTACCATGCGATCCGAACGTCTGGTCCACAACTACGCTGGAGCTGAAAATGGCCTTCAGGAAATCTGAGGAAGATGACGATGTGAAGAGGCTGATGATGTCGCCAGAGATATTTTCACCATTGGCTGCTAGTAAGCCGTCAACTGAGTATTCCACTTCACCAGCAAAATGACGCACAGAGAATGAATGACGAGTAGTAACAGTCTCTACCTCATTTGACCTGGTAAATTGAGTTCTCATCTTTTCCATCAGATCCTTATCTTGCATCTCCTTGGCAGTGAAAGCGTCAATTAGCGATAGAGCACCAGTGGAAGGATGCATCAAAGCTTTAACAGTGTCAGAATTGTCAAAATATTCAGCAGAAGGCACAGACACTTCTTCGCTTCCTAATATATCGAGCGGTTTTTCAAAGTATGACTTTAGAGTGTAATTGTAAAGAACCTCGTTTGCAGAATTATGCAGCAACCGGTCAAGAGTAGGAACCGAAGATGATATTGTGAAGCCTGGAAAATCCACAACTGATATGGTATTGGCAACCAGAGACTCCAATTCCTCAGTCCACCCTGTTCTGGCAGCCGAGAGCGTAGTGTTTATTCGTTCTACAATCCAAGCAAAGAGAAGCGTATAGAGTGTTCGAGCTAGCTCGTCGGCATTTTCTCTTGCTCCTCTCTGGTCCAAAACCAGTGTTACTCGATCTGTGCCAATATTGACGGTTTTGTAACTGAGAGCATTTAGTAAAACATCTGGAAGTACGCCGAGAAAAGCGGCAATGCATCTTAAAACGTCGTCATTCGTGACCTCGATGGCACCACTGCTCATGCCATCGTCTCCGGTAGATCTAAAGGAAAGCTGGCCAACGTGAAGGATTGCAGCCAAGATCTGGGAAATGTTGGCAACGTCAGGTCTGGAAAACTCGAGGCTTCGCATAGCCGCTTTGAAGCGAGTGAAGCGTTCATGGTGATCAATGCCAACTCTCATTTGAGAGAAATGGCCCAGATAGCGATATCTTCGACTAGGCAAGTCGTGAAGCAATAAATGGGACTTTTCTGATTCAGAGAGTCCGTCGACCAGGTAATAAAATATGTGGTAATTTCGCTCGCCGGTAGGAACTCTGGATATGCGACTTCTTTCTAGGCGGTAGTCCAGCAACGAGGCACCCATAAGAGTGCTGTCGGAAGCGTACTGAAGTTCCAGGACCTGGCCCGCGCGAGATGCAGACATGGAAGAGTTTGTTTTTGCAGTAGTGAATGCATCGAAGACGTAATCTGCATTTGTGATCTTCTTGGCCAGAGGATTGTTGGCGAGAGCTGGAGGTTAGAAAGGTAAAAAATAGAGATGATGAAGGTCGGAGAATAGGCAATCATAATGCATTATGATCTAGCATCCATTCCCTCGCTCTGCAGCTACTTACTCAGCAAATGATCAGTCAAACTGTTGCGAAACTCGGTCTTTCCACTGCCGGATTCACCAAGAAACAGCACAACTTGGCTCTCGCCGCGACGACACAGCCGATTATACACCCTAGCTGCCATATCCTTGAACAGCTGCTCCTGGTTGATGTCAAACGGAGCAAAGGTGTTCAAAGCTATAAGCATGGAGGTGGAAATGCTAGCAAAAGGAAGACCCTGATGGTACCTGCTGGCCATGTGCGACGTCAGGCCATGGTCAGTCTGGACATTAGCCGGCAATATCGACAGGTCTGTCGCCAAAGACTGAGGAGGCATATTTTGCACGAGAAATCACTGAAAAGCGAACGTGTAGTTTGGGGTTTGGCTGGTAATGAAAGAAAAAGCCGAAAGTGATGATCCACCTAAAAATAACAGTGAGACCAAAAAGGTAAAACGAAGAAATCAAATGCGGGCAACAAGGTGGTGGAACGGAATGTAAATACGAGTGGAAAATAAGGAATGGAATAGAATAAATGGACGTATAAAGGATATAGGTCTGATATATTGCTATTGATGTTGTATATTGCTGTTGTTCATGTTTATACTTTTGTTTTGCTATGTTTTAAGTAAATAAACAATCAAACCATCAGTAGTAACGATCAATGTCTCATAGATAAGCAAACATCCGAACTCAAAAAATGATTGACACACCTGACAAGTGCCAAGCTCAGATAGCAAAAGCCAATCGGAAGTGCTAGGTTACATGATGCCGTGCCTGGTGCAGTTTGGCTCAAATCAGCTGCTGTCTTGCATGAAACCCGTATGTGGGCGAGCAGCATGAACCACCGATCAGCAACCCAACTGCGGGGGTCGGGAAGCTCGGCTTGATGGCATATGAAAACAGGGGCATCTCGAAGGGGAAATGTCTTTGAAAACGCTATTGACACTGCTATTGTCGAATCTAAACGTCAAATCTCCTGGTGGATTTCTCGGCAAAAAGCAATTATAGCCAATTTTTTTTAGCCTTCTCACGAGTTGATTCACGCCAATCGGCTCGTATCGCAGCCGTAAAGTTTCGTGCACCATCGTGCGCACTAGAAATCAATATATATGGGTATGTTATTCTAATTATACGTTTTTGGGCCGAAAATCTGCTCGGAATTCCCCAGGTTGCTATGTACTGTTTATTTGTATTACCTTTTATTGACAATCCATTGTATTGCTCCAACGGTATTTACAATACGACAAACCGGAAGCAAAGGTAAACAACAACGATTTCACCAGCAGTAAGAGCAATTATTCCATTACAACCATGCACACCCAAGCCATTTGCATAATTCCAAAGCAATTTCTCTACAAAAAACTCTATTTTCAAGTGACGTTTGATTTGAACATGCTGACCAAAATAGATTCTCAAATAGGCAATATCCACCATCAAAAAATACACACCTTGTTTTCTCATACCTACTTCAGTCAACCATTTCTAAATATTGGACAGCACAAGCAGACATTCTTTGTCACAGGCTTAGCGTATAGGAGCTGCAAGGGGGCAGTTTTGGATTTTTCAGTCGTTTGGTTTCACCGTTTTTCTGATACTCGGACTATAATTAGCAACTTATCCGTTGTCCGCTTGAGCCTGTCGTTTGCATCTTTTCCACAAGCTTACCATGGATGTTCCTCCGCTCTGTAGTAACATCTCCATCTCCAATACCCTGCTTATATCTACGTTACATCAGACGTTCAGTCATTCGCACACGAGATCTCTCCGGATCGACTCCAACTCGGCTGTCGCTCTGGGGCCTACTATTGACGAGTCATTTGTATCTGGTATATGGGAACATGCAAGAAGACGTGCTGAAGACCAGTCTCTGCTGATATTGTAAGTTATTGTTTGGTTGTCTTGTGGCTTGCTTTACTAACTTTCAGACCTACTCATGTTGCATCGGCAACGGCCTTTTTCTCGGCTATTTCCGCCTTTCCGCATGTCCAACCCGGCGTTTTACAGGCTCTCAATGCTCTGACGCCTTTTCTGACGGCTCTGACGCCGGCAAATATCTCTACGAGTTTTCACAGTGGCATATCTGTGGCCTTTTCCATCAATGCCGAGGGTAAACTCGTCACCACCAGGCTTGCTCTCGCAGCCGAACCGTTCAGCTCGTTGGATCAGCTGTTAAAATGCCCTGAAAAAAGCGAAAATCGTGTCTTTGATGTCTTTTATTATATGCTCTTGTCTGAGCGTGATCACGGAGAGTATCTGTCGCTGAAATCCTCTCCCGATCAATATGATTTATTAAAACGCTCTGCAACTTACAGCCTACCTGATTGGGTCCAGATCTCGGATGATTATGCGCTTGCTCAGGATTGGACTGATGCTCTTCGTCACTGTGGAATCAAGGGTGACAGCTTCATATCCATTCTATCTGTACTTTCGGGCATACTGCTTCTAGGCAACTCGTCTTCGACGGCCGATCTTGCTGAGGGAGCTTCTCTTGTCGGAATTGATCCAATCACTCTTAGATCATATCCTACTGAGCAAATTATCGCTTCTATCTACAAATTGCTGGTTAACAATGTCGTTGCTGAGCTCAATAAGTACTTGTCTAGCTTTGATATCCCTGACCCGGACACCCCAGAAAATGAAGTCATTTCAGTCGTCAGTATTATCGAATGCGCGCAATCTGCAAAAAGCAGAATTCTTTCGAATGTTTTCGATAACGCCGTTGGAATCAATGCTGAGATGTTTAACGACGGGATCCAGCTACCTAAGACCTCAAAAGCTGCTTCATCCACCACAAAAAGACTGCAAGCCGCAGACGTTACAAATTATTCACAAAGCATACCTAATTTTGAATCTCTTTTGGATTCCTCTGCCAGTCCTCTAGTCATTGGTAACACTCAGCTTCCTGCTGATGGAGAAACTCCCGGCAAGTTCGATCTTAACGAAATTATTAACACCAGCCGACTGTGGACAGTTCTAAATATTTCTTCTTCTGGTAATGCCAAAGATATCTCTAAAGATCATTGGTCTGGACCGCTAGTTTCTGCTCAAGTTCGTGAATATCACATAAAAGACTGGGCTGAAAAACGCAGCGGCATAGATTTTACTGTCGATTTTGAGCATTACGAGTTCTTGTCCAGATATTCCGCGGTGCTCCCTCAAAACGCTAGCATATTTATGCTTGAGGATTGGGCTTTAAATGACCAGAATTGGAGTCGTGAAGAATTCTTTTGCGGTCATCAGCGTCTCTGGCTCGCTGAACACGTCTGGCGTTACTTGGAAGCGTCAATTGGCAGTCCTATTGAAGATCAGCAAGGACTAGACATTCTTCCTTCTGCTGGAGATGATATTTACAGCCAGAGTCCTTTTGATTCTGCTACTTACCCAGTTGCACCGAGCATTAATGCACCCTCACAAGCTTTCGACCGCGCATCCCCATCCATAAGAAGAGCTGAGCCTGGAGCCATTCCAATGTCAGATTATTCTAGGAACCCGCTCCGCGATGTGGCTAGTCAACAACAGCCACTATTGCTTGATGATGAGCTCGGTCGTGGTATTGACGCAGGTGATGACGAAGATGATCCGTTCGAAGATGATTTCTACATGCAAAAGCTCGACGGTGACGATATCGAAGCGCGCGCAGCTCATAATCAGGAGGTTAAGGTGGAATCTGTCTCTATAGATAGACGTGCCTGGGTCGTGTTTGTATGGGCCCTTACTTTTTGGATGCCAAGCTTTGTGCTCAAGATATTCGGTATGAAACGTCCAGACGTCAGAATGGCGTGGAGAGAAAAGATAGTAATTTTCTTCATAATTTTTCTGATTAACTGCGGGATTATTTTTTATATGATCTTCTTGGGAAAATTGGTCTGTCCGAATTACGATAAGGTTTGGAACGCAAAACAGGTTTCCACACATCAAGGTACAAATGATTACTATGTGTCTATACATGGTAATGTATACGATATGACGAAATTTTATCGAATACAGCATTCTGATAATGGTATACAGACAACATCGTCGCTCATGCTGGAGTTTGCGGGCGATGATCTCTCTGGCTACTTCCCTCCGCCTTTGACAGTTGCATGTCCTGGCTTGGTTAAGGACGAATCAATAGAACTATCTGTTAACAGTACTCTCTATCCGCTCTCATCTCTAGCATCGCATAGAAGTGGCTCATATTTTGTTCAAAGCAACACGACCGCGTTGCATAAGTATACGTGGTACAATGATGTACTGCAGCCAAAGCTGAAAAACTATTACAAAGGGCGAGTGGTCGCCAAGCGAAGCGATATGGTTAAAGATTGTGAAAACAATGGCAAGTACCTGTTTTCCATCGATAATCAGATATATGACGTGACCTCATACTTTTATACGCAGGATCAAAATCCTCACACCAATGGGGCAAACTCAGCATATGCTTTCTTTGACTCCAACATGGAAAGTTTATTTTCCCAGGCGGAGGGCTCAGATATAACTGACCAATTTTACAGTAACGATTTTGATGACACCACACGGGCTCACACGTTGACATGTTTGAAGAATGCCTTTGCTGCTGGTGAAATGGACTTTCGAGACACCGCTAGGTGTCAGGTGGCCAATTATATCTTGCTTGTAATTGCTGTTATTTTGACATCGGTGACTGTGGTCAAATTTTTGGCATCCTTGCGATTTGGGGGCAAGGCTCAACCGGTTCTTCAAGACAAGTTTGTAATCTGTCAGATCCCCGCTTATACTGAAGGTGAGGATGACTTGCGCTTAGCTATTGATTCTCTTACAAATCTTGACTATGATAATCGAAGAAAATTGCTGTGCATAATCTGTGATGGTATGATTATTGGCTCCGGGAATGATCGTCCAACATCTCGCATAGCGCTTGATCTTTTGGGGGTTGATGATAAAATCGATCCTCCTGCTCTACCTTATCATAGCGTAGGCGAAGAGTCGAATCAGGTGAATTTTGCCAAGGTCTACTCCGGTCTATATGAAAATGACGGTAACGTTGTACCCTTTGTTGTCATTTCCAAAGTTGGGCGGCCGGACGAAAGGGAAAGACCCGGAAATCGAGGTAAGCGTGATTCTCAGATTATGCTACTCGACTTCTTGAACCGAGTCCACTATCAAAAACCCATGTCGCCTTTCCAGCTAGAATTATTCCACCACGTGAACAATGTGATCGGTGTTGATCCTGAGCTTTATGAGTACCTTTTCATGGTTGATGCCGACACCTCAGTGGCCCCAGATTCTTTGAATCGTCTAGTATCAGCATGTGTGAATGATTCCAAGATTGCGGGAACTTGTGGCGAGACAGGACTGCAGAATGAAGAGAAGAGTTGGTCGACAATGGTTCAAGTATATGAATATTTCATTTCACACCATTTGACAAAGGCATTTGAAAGCTTATTTGGGAGTGTTACATGTTTACCGGGGTGTTTTTCTTTGTATCGTCTGCGTACTGTGAAAAAGTTCAAACCATTGATTATGTCCGATAACATTATCAGAGATTACTCTGTGAATCATGTGGATACTTTGCATAAGAAAAATCTTTTCTCTCTCGGAGAGGATCGATATCTGACAACCTTGATGTCAAGGTATTTCCCCAAGATGAAGTTGACATTTGTGTCTCATGCTAAATGTAATACGACGGCTCCCGATAAGTTTTCTGTTCTTCTTTCTCAGAGACGACGGTGGATTAATTCTACAGTTCACAACCTGGTAGAACTGCTGTATTTGGAGAACATGTGTGGTTTTTGTTGCTTTGGCATGAGAGGCGTAGTGTTCGTTGATTTGGCAGGTACGCTCATGCTGCCTTCAGTTGTTGTTTACTTGGTGTATTTGATCTACGTTATTGCTTCACACACTGGGCCACTGCCATTGATTTCTATTATTTTGATCGCTTCTGTTTATGGTTTACAGATGCTTGTGTTTATTCTACGAAGACAATGGCAGCATATCGGATGGATGATTATATACCTTGCTGCTTACCCTATACATTCTTTCTTGCTTCCAATCTATTCATTTTGGAATATGGACAATTTCACATGGGGAAATACTCGTATTGTGCTGGAAGAAAAGGGAAGCAAGCAGGCTGTTGTTGTTGAGCCGCTGCAAATTGATCCGAGCAGCATCCAGATGGAGACTTGGAGAGACTATGCCACAAGGAACGGGCTTCCGGGTGTTGAGCGAAGAATTGTATTTGATAGTAGAAAGGGTCGGCTGCAGTATGAAGTCAATGAGGGAGGTTATGATATGCAGGATTTGGGTCATTTGAGAAAGGAAGAATCACTCTACACTCGGCCAATGTCAACATACAGCGTTTTGACTGGTGCGGCAGATAACCGTGCACAGTCAATAGCATCCGGATTGAGTCGCCCGACTAGTCAATTGATAGCAAGTCAATCTCGTATGTCTATGACTACAACTAATCATGCTATGAGCATGATGGAGTTTGATACCGGGACAGAATCACAGCTGAGGGATACTATTCGAAGCGTGTTGCACAATGCGGATCTGGACAATATGACCAAAAGACAATTACGAGCTAAAGTAGAGGATATTATGGGAGTTGAATATGTTGGAAATTGGATCAAGGCTCTGGATGATTTGATTGATGACGAATTAGAACACATGGAGGACGATGATGGTGAGGTATCTTTGGGGAGTGGTAAGCCAGAGTGATAAATGCATGATAAAAAAAATATACAAAAGTATGAAATTTATATAAAATATGAAATTTATATAAAATATGAAATCATATAAAATATGAAATCATATAAAATATGGAATTATATAAAATATGAAATGTGACATTGTATATTTCTCAATATGTATTTGCCCAGTTAACGTTAACAGCCAAAAGAAAAACTTCAACTCGGAAACTACAACCATATCAGTTGAACGTGTAGATGTTGCGTGTCTTACGGTCCAAAAAACCGCTGAGTTTTCAATACTATCGTACAATTTCCAGTATCAAGAAATCTCCAGACAGTAGTGAAGGATCAAACCGTTTGGTGAAAGATCTCAAAGAAGTTCTCATCAAGTAAGTGGATACAATTTTAGTTAGAATACATTTCTGACAAAACAGAGTTCAGAATGGTGAAAAAGTAGACGTAGCTAAGGTTCTCGGTACAGGTACAAGCAGTGGAGAAGATGCCTGGAAGCAGTTCATTGACGAGATGCAGGATCAGGATGATTTTTTCTACATGAAGAGGCGGAAACAGAGCTAAGAGCATCGGTATTTTAGGATATTTTCTACCATTCTGTATGATATCTGGCATCTTCTGTACATTTCGAAATTGCTCGCATTATAACTCATTCGCATTAGTCTATAGCTTATGGTGCATTAGTTCTGCTACTGATGAGCCGTAAGCTTGATAACGTGACAACCCCGGCAGAACAACGGCATTTCGTGCCGTTAAACAATTCATGATCAAAAAAAAGGTATAGGACCGTTACATAAAAGCTCATTAATATTTATCATATAAATATCCCTAAATACGCAATTGAATTGCATCTTTACCTCCTCTGTTCCTTCTTTATCGTAAGTTTTTTTCTCCCCCAACTTCCCTCCGTCTTAAATGCAAGCCATCTGCATGCAAGCCGTCTGTTAAACTCCGACCCACTTCTTTCTGTACAACAAACGAGTACTGGCTGATTCCTATGGCCTCAAGTCGTATGCTTTAGATCATATGCAATTTTCTCTACCATAATGGACGATACACACAACGGTGCCGACTCCGAGAGGTCCTCCGACACCCGTGCTCGCCTTAGGCCCGTGCGATCCTGCACACATTGTCGACAGCAGAAGACCCGTTGCGATGCTCCTGCTCGACATCCTCTTCCTTGTAGCAACTGTGAAAAGGCGCAGCGAAAATGCGTCGTTGATCCCACTTTCCGACCCGAGAAAGGCGGCCTGGTTCAAACACTCAAATATGACCTGACTGCTCTGCGCAACGAGGTCGAATTCCTCAAACAGCGCGAGTCCTATCTTGCATCTGTCGTGGCAAAAGCAAATCCCGACTCTGCTAGTGTTTTGTTGGCCGAGGGGCCTAACGGAGGCCCTGCACCCCCCATTAACGAGGTTCTCACCAAGATAAACGGCTCGCATATAGATCCCGTGATTTTGCCTTCGCCAGTTGTAAATGGCTTTGAAAATGAAACCGATTCCCGGGGCTCGGAGCCTCCTCCTAAAAGGGCTCGGTTGGTTACAGACATTAATCTACCTCAGTTGGTAGATAAGGAAACTCACACTGGCACGCCCCGCCATGAAATCGGCAGTGAATTTGTCATTGGAGATATCTCCATTTCTGCTGATCGTGCTGCTGATTTGCACAGCCGTTTTGTCAATGACTATCTACCATATCTACCGATTATTCAGTCTGCTTCCCCCGACGAGCTTTATCAACAGTCCAAGCTGCTATTTTGGACTGTGATTCTTACTGCATCTTTTTCTGAACCTGAGCCTACTCTTTATGACAGTTTATGCGATAAAGTCAAAGCTCTAGCTATTGAGGAAAGTTGGATGAAGACGCCCCGATCTACTCACGTCGTTCAAGCATTGTTAATCCTTGGAACTTGGCCCCTACCTAATTCAAAAGTTTTGGATGATCTGTCCTACAGGTTTATAAAACTGGCTAAGGCTATAGGAATGCAGCTTGGCCTTCATCGGGGCAAGTTCGTGTATGAATTCTCCAGGAACCAGGTCAGTCTCCCTGACGCGGAAAAGTGGAGAACACGCACGTGGTTATCAATCTATATTGCGGAGCAAACAAGCAGTAGTATCCTTGGATTACCTTCCAGTGGTTCCACAGACTACCTAATTGATGTTGGGCGTTATGATGAATCTCTACCTTCCCACTTTAGAGCAATGCTTAGAATATCCTGCTTCTACTCAAACTTCATTGCTTTGGTGGGAAGTAGCGTAAACTCGCCCGACGGTTTAATGGATCCTCGCAGCCGCTGCAGTTCCCTGTGGATTCTCAGCCAAGAATACGAGAGCCTCGGTAAGATGATTGATTTGTCTGACCCTGGTGTGGAAATGTACTACCTATACATCAGGTTAACTATGTGTTGTTTCGCTTTTCTACCGGGGACTTCCAAAGAAAACCAAGCTCAGTATATTGATGTGGCATTTCAAGCTGGAACGCGAATCATCACCTTGTTTTCCGCGCTTGCAACTAAACGCCAAATCATTGAATATCCTATTTATGTGCGTCAGCCTGTTACGTTTGCCGCCTTTCTTTTATTCCGACTACATTTGTCTCCAATGCTAATGCCTGAGCACGTAGAAAGTGCCCGCCAGTCAGTGGTCACGGTTCATCGACTTTATCGAAATATGCTGACGGCGTGGAAAGATTTTGAAAACGACATTTCTCGAACCGCAAAAGTGCTGGAAAAGCTGAATTTTGTAATTATTACCCATCCCTATCTTTTGACTCATGCGCCTCAAATTATATCAAGAATGCGGTCTCATCTGGCTGCGTCGATATTCTACGAACTGGTATGGGCGATTCATGAAGCAAGACGGCGCAGTGCACTTAACCTCGGAAAGCCGTCACTGATGAGAGAAGAAACTAATACTGCATCCAGAAATGGTGACTCAGACCTTCCTCATCTTGTTGGTTCATATCCGCCGGAATTTGCACATTTGGAATCGGTGCCCCCACTTCCCTTCTACAATCAGATAACCAAGGACGATTTCCGAGTTGACACGGCAGTAACTCCTAATGGAACATCGGTGACGAAGCTGGTTCCGAATCATCCTCAAGCAGCTGCCAATGCATTTGTGGCTGGTGTGTCGCCTATCAACGAATTCCGCAGCCAAACCGACGAAAGTATGCAATCAGCACCGTTGGGCTTAGGAGACAGGGATTTGTCCATTTCACGGCAAACTAATGGGCCGACTTTTGAAGACTCTTCCTTCCTAGATTCTACGGGAGCATCTAAGGATCCGTTACATTTGGATGCGTTGATGCAGGGCATTGACTGGATGAACGGGAGCGGGGATGATTTTCTAGGCTGGCTAGACGGCACTTCGAATCCTTGACAGCTGAGACGATTTTATGTACATTTGATTATTTGGTGTTTTTTGTATCAATCTATCATTATAATTGACATTTTTAATATTAAAATATTGTTATTTCAACTCGTTGATCGAGCTGCCTTTCGATTCTCCTCGCTACGTTCCCAATTGGATCGAACCATCAACATTGCAAGAGGAACGAAAAGTTGGCTAGTTGAAGATGTCAGAGAGCTGGCCCGTGTTCGACGAACAGGCAGTGAAGGCCGTGGCCTTAGATAAACAGCCATATTGTATTTTGAGCTGGCTGTCGGCAGTCGCTGGTCGTTTGGCCATACTGGACGATATTTCCAGCGAAGACCAGCGCCATTTAGGACAAGAACTAACGAAATTGCTGAACTTCATCTCAAAAGGCTTATCTGAGAAAAACAATCAGTTGAATTCGACGGCGCTGAGACATACAATTGGCCAGATCTACTATACTCTTTATCATACAGATCAGTCCAAAGACTTGTACGAAACTGTCAATCGACTTCTCAATGAAATCAACACTCCAGCTAAGCATGATCCATCTTTGCAGTACAAACAGTAGGTAAATCTCTTTATGTTGACGTGGATTTTCACTAACAAAAGTTACATGGTTGTAATACTAGGATACATATATTCAGCTGCTGGATCAAAAGTATGTGAGCTATTGTTTGTAATATGCTGCATCTGCTAACTTTTCAGATCGTTTCTACTGCGCCGTTGGCTGCCATAACTATTTTGAAGCTTCTCAAGTCGTCCTTGAATACCGGCAGTCGATATTCGCATCTCGTTTGTTTGGCAAACGTGTGCTCCTGTGATGTATTCGATGAGCATATCTCGAGAGATATATGGAAAACATGCCGATCCCATGCTTTGGACAAATCTACGAAGGTTTCTGGGGCTGCTTTGGACGTCCTTGCCGTATTGCTGTCTAGCAAGCTCATGTTTAAATCTGCTTCTGATTTCGACAATTTCAAATCTTTAATAGTGAAATGCTTGGATTCTCCTTATGCAAATACCCGGAAGTCTGCTGCAAAATGCTTGGCTCAGGTTTTAAAGCAGCTTTCCGATTTGTCTTTGACTAAAAAAGAGGCTCTTCTCAGTCAAACGCAGTCTATATCAAAAGGGTTACAGAGATCCAACACGTTTCCCAAAAAATCAAAAGGCAAATCTTCTAAAAAGGATAAAGAGAACGATAGTGATGGTGAAGAACATTCAGGTACACCTCCTCCGAAACCTCCGAAGCAGATTCCTTTTTTTTCACTGTCTTTCGATGATTCTTTATCGGTACTCTCATCCATCTACATCGCTGCCAATAGCACTACAAGGATCCGCGTTGGTGTCGTCCAAACGTATACGCATTTTTTGTCGAAATTTTCTGGTGAGAACTTGGAGAAAAGATATATAAGCATTGCTTCTCATCTGCTCTTTCAAATCTGCGGCAGTTCTCAAATATCGTCTGATGAGTTCTCAGCCATAACCGCAAGAAAGCATGTGTTTTTCCTACTCAGTGACATTTTGTCAGCAAATTTTCTTGGAGAATATGGAAGAATGGCCGCTGCAAAGTTGCTAGTTAACGAAGTTCTCAAATCTTACAGTCCTGATAAGGATCTCGGCAACGCACTATCTGATGAACTTTCTGCTTGCCTGGTATGTCTTGGCGGATTAATCGAAGTTCTGGGTTCGGCTGTCGCTCCTATATATCCTGTTATTAAGGAGTCGCTTGATATTCTGCTGAAACATCGCGTCGGTGCTGTCCGAACAGCAGCTTGTCGCTGTTTTATAAATCTGATTAGCGTGGTGCCAATGGAGCTGCCTGTCGTACTATCAGAACTTCTGGAAAGTTTGCATAATGACATTGATGGATTTTCTAAGAATAAGGAGCTTCGCTTTGCTATTGTAGGCCGCTCATACCTTGCGGCTTCCATTGTAAGTTTGTCTGGCGATAATCCTCAGTACTCATCTCTTGAACTTATCAGCAGGGTTTTCAGTACTGCTATCTCTCTCTTGAAATCAAGTGGGAACGTTGATGTTGTCAGCATTCAAGTACAGGCCGGCTGGTTGCTTATAAGCGGCATTTTGACCTTAGGTCCAGCCTTTGCCAAGTTGCATCTTTCACAACTGTTATTGCTATGGAAAGGCATTCTTATAAAAGCGGACAGTGACAATAACTCAAATAACAGGGGTTCATTGGAATTGGCGTATTTATTGCATGCGCGGCATTATGCGTTAACGTCTTTGGTGTCTTTCTTAGCACATAATGGTAAGCTCGTTACATCCGACGTTGCTAAGAGAATCAGTGTAATGATACAGCATGTTGACAAGTTTCTCTCAAAAATACCCAATAAAAGGCTTTTAGATGATGATCTATCTCAGCGGCTCGATAAAGAGTTATCTTTGGAAGACTGTCTCGTCATGGTCAGACGCAGGGTTCTGCAGTGTTACACCTATCTTGCACAATACCATCCAAATGGAGAACTTTTTCCACCTAATTCTCTAACTGCAGCAATTCAAATCATCGGAGATCTCGATGGTGCTACAGGGACTAAATTAAGCACGGCCATAGCTGCCGGTACCGGGATAATTGACTCTATTTGGGAAAGTGCTGATAATCATGCTTTTGGATTGACGACAAAGATCAGGGGCTTTAATCTTGTTGAGCAGCCAATAAATGGCTTTCATAAGGAAGAGGTTAAAGATGGTCAAGAACGGCATTGGCTGTCTGAAGTTTTGCCTCTCGATGAACTAGAGCTCACACTGAAAGAACCGATTTTAGAATCTCCTCAATATGATCCGGATCAATTAATTATAGACCAAAATAGCAGAAGCTCGCCGGTCCCTGCATCATCCGCTATTGTTGACCTATCTATAAACTTGTTTGCTATGTTATTTCCTTTACAAACTCGCAAGGTACAGGAAAGTATTTTGGAGCAGCTATGGATTTTTGTGGCCCGTGGAAATTCCAGTATTCAGCCAGGCGTTGTGCAAAAGCGATCACTGCGTGGAAATGCTGTCATAATTAACGCTATCCTTACGGTTCATGACACTTTGCGCTTTGGCCTGTCCATATCCGCTGTGGCCGCAACTGGTCATTCTGCATCTGTCCGCCAATTCGAAAGTTACAAAAGCCAAAGAGTTCTCACTTCTTTTTCCCAAATTGTGAAATCTGCTCTTTCCTCTTCTGATCCTTTTCTGAGGAATATCGCCGCACATTGTATGGGCATGTTGTGCTGCATTGGTGGATCGGCTGCCACCAGTGAACATGTCAAATATCTCATTGACAGCATCGTGTCTAACACAGATCCTAACGTGCGAGGTGGGTCTTCTATATCGTTAGGTTACATTATGAAGTACGTGGGAGGATTGTATGCGGGTCTTCATTTAAAAAGCGTCCTTGGAATACTTGTCTCCCTTGCCAATGATCCTCACCCTATCGTGCATTTCTGGGCCTTAGAAGCGGTTTCTCTTACGGTAGAGAGCTCTGGTTTGGGCTTTGCTCCATATTCAAGCAGTGTGCTGTCTACATTGGCAAAGCTTTACCTGCTTGATTCGCACTCGGACGAGGTTTCGTCTTCTGCTTCCAGCAACCTTGATACACTCTGGCCTGCTCGCTACGTAATCGTTCGTTGTATTGGTGCATTGGTAAATGTTTTGGGTCCTGATCTACAAGAGTCGTCTAAAAGTCAGCAGTATGTGACATTGTTTCTGAGGCAAATGATACAAAATCCCGACGATTACCGGTTCACACTTGCGCGGTTGAGAATATCTCAAGAGTTGGCTATTTTTTGCCCTCGTATTATTGATTTTCGTGAATTTTCTAATGATTTGTATCGCCAGCTTATGACTGGAGGCGCATCACCGGTACGTGCGGTGGCTATTCAAGGACTAAATCAGCTAATTCGTACCAGATCAAACGTGGTCCTCGATCTTCTTCCGATTTCATTCCGAAAAGACATTTGGGCAGTTTTAGATACAACGTACGGTCAGGAGAACGAGGAGGTCTTTAAATTGCTTGAAAATTTGGTAGAGCTAACCTCCTCATCAGAAGTATTGAATTGGATATCAACTTTTCAAGAAGTCCTAATGAAACCGAGATCTTATTTTGATCCTGAGGCTCCTGAACAGAAGGATCTCAGTCTCAATTCAAACGGAGAACAAGTGGATGCAGATGCAGGTGATGAAGGTGCATCTTTTGCGGTTGGTACGGACGACAATGCCAATAAAGCTGAGGGCAACGAACGTTTGAGATGGCAAACACGCGCATATGCCATTATACTGCTATTAAAGCTCCTTCAGCAGGAATTTCAGGGTAAGTCGCTTGCTGATAAAGAAAAATCTGCGGTGACAGGGAGAATCGGCGATATTGTCAAGATAGCGTTTAGTGCTTCAACTTCGTCAGTCTTACAGTTACGCATGCTGGGATTGAAGTTGCTGAATGAAGTTATTAGTGAACTTAGTGATCTAACTGATCCTGATTTCCGGGAGGTTACTCTGCTGGAACAGTATCAGGCACAGATAAGTTCAGCGTTGACTCCAGCATTTTCTCCAGACAGTAGTCTAGATCTCGCCTTGCAAGCAATAAAAGCCTGTGCGACTTTTATTGGCAGTGGAATTATCAAGAACGTGGATAGAATGGGTAGAATTCTCAAACTATTGACTGGGGCTCTGGAGAGCTGCCAAGGGCCACAATTGAGCCTAGGTGATCTGAGAATTCCAAATTCTACTTCTCAGCTGATGTTGCGTGTAGCAATTCTATCTCTCTGGGCCGAACTGCAAGTTGCAAGCATGAGTGAAGGTAGAGAATATTTGGTTGATATTGTCAAGCCTCATGTACCCGTGTTGATTCCTTTATGGATTACATCGCTGAAGGATTTTTCAAGGTTGAAATTCGAACCTGAACAGCAAGAAAGTGCTCAAACTTCTTCTCTGGATCAAATATACTTGACCTTGTCCCAAAAAAATATCATTCCTATTTATGAGGAGTCTTGGCTGCAGTTGGTTGATGCAATTGCTTCTGTAATTGAACAAGATCGCGGGTTGGTGTTCCAGATATTAGGTGAGAAGGAACGGTCTGCACAAGTTAATAGTCAGGAAGATATTTCCTATAGCTCCGAGCCTGCAGCTTTCTTTTTCGTTCTCTTTGGTTTGTGCTTTGAAGCTCTGGTTACTCCGGGACACACGCAATCTGATTTTCGTCTCAAGGTTCTGATCGCGCTGAAACGAATTCTTCATCGTTCAGTATGTGGCGATGCTGTTTACAAGGAGGTTGTTTTTGCAGAGACTATTGACGTATTCGATCGTATTATTTTAGACGGAACTATCAGAGAACTGGCGGTCGTGGTTTCTATCGCGAATAGTCTTTGCGTGGATCATCCCAGTAAATATCGCGAGGACGATTCGCGTCAGGATGATGGTACCGAAGAGATGGGAGAAAGTGTTGGCCAATTATTTGAACTGTTCAGAGTTGTTCTTCTCGTCCTTAGCTCTGTTATTCCGTGGATATCCGATACTGCGGTGCAGATGGGACAAAGGTATTCACTGGATTTGCCAATTGTTCAGTCGTTGGCTCGAAATTGCCTTGATCGGCTGGTCGACATGATCAGTGCATTTCCGGACGTAATCAAATCCGATTTATATGCATGTGTTCTGTATATATTTGGACAACTGCTAGAGGATGAACGCAGCCAGAGGACAATTGTTGCTGGTTGCCTGCCCGCGCAAAAGAAGCTCTTCAAAATGATGATGAATACAGGCAGCAAATCTGATTCGGCCCGAAAGGTTATCAGTGAAGAAATTAACATTGCTATTTATCAAAATATCTCGGTCTTGAAAACGGCCGATTCGTCGGAATTGGGTCTGATAAAGAGACGAAATGGCATATTATGGGTTGCGGTAATATTAACTTCATGTGCTAGTTCGCTGAATTATAACAGTTCATATGTCAGTGACCTGAGTCAAATTTTAGTGGAAAGTATCAGGATTCCGGAGATTGCGTCTATGGTTGCTGGCTGTATTCAGACAATCCTGATTGTGACGTTAGATACGGACGTGGGCCAATCGGTCATAGAGAAGGTTGTCCCCGACTTGATATTACTTGCAGTAGCAGACATGACGAAAGACTCGAGCGAGATCGAGATTGATACGGGTTCCAACGGCAAGAAGGAAAGTTCTATTGGCGAAGAAGACAGTCCAACCGACAAGGAGCCCAGCAAACTTTGGCAGCTTATCATTGATATTCTAGTCAACTTCACGAAGTCTATT
The DNA here is from genome assembly GCA_030563415.1 of Casaregolazyma lundiana. Classification (NCBI taxonomy): domain Eukaryota; kingdom Fungi; phylum Ascomycota; class Dipodascomycetes; order Dipodascales; family Trichomonascaceae; genus Casaregolazyma; species Casaregolazyma lundiana. The sequence goes on from JAJMJF010000049.1 coordinate 27,561, forward strand.
AAAGATGAGAAGAAGTCTGCCGCAACAATGGGCTTGATAGTTCCTATTCTACTTATATGCGCCAGTTCCAGTAACGGTCCAGATCACGTGGCGTACGTAAATGGGAAGATACTTGAACTGGCAGCGAGCCATGCCGATATATTCAAAATTATTGTTCAGAACGGATTGTCGCAGGATCAGAAAGACGTTCTGCAAGAAGTTCTACGGCCCCCGAGTGAACCTGAGCAGGTCGAGTATCAGGAGCCTACGACACACATTGAACTAAAGTCATTTGCAGAATAGAACAGTCATGTACCGAATAATAAAAGACTTTAAATAATACATTTTGCAATTAAGCATTACTTCTAATTCAGTTACGGTATATTTTGATTATGCAGTCAGCTCATTGGTCCTCCTTGGGGTCATTAATTCCATCCTCATATATTCCAAACACGCATTCGCTCTCCGGCAAGCAGGGAGAGTCGTAGACCTTGCATATTCGCTGTTCTCCGCGGCCTTTTCGTAAAGACAGCCGAGTGGTGCTACTGTGCGCTATGATATTACCGCCAATGGGTTTCTTGGGATCCATGTTAAACATGGAGGCGCCGTCCACCTGAGCTACCACCTGGTTTGTAATGACAACTGCAATTCCAAACTCGTCGGCTAGTCTTTGCAGCAGCCGCATGAACTTTGCAACGTGGTTTTGTCTGGCGGCCAGTTCCCCTCGGCCACTAAAGTCTGTTCGGTACAATGACATGATAGAGTCAACAATAAGCAAAGAGAAGCGAGTGCAGGCCATCATTTCTGCTGCTTTGTTGAGCAGGTCCAGCTGATGATCGGCATTGAAAGCACGAGCATATGCAACGTTGTCCAGAGCGTCTGCGCCCACGAAACCGTACCGTGCGCCAACCGACATTAATCTCTGTGGCCGGAAAGTTCCTTCTGTGTCGATATACAGGCATTTTCCTTCCCCTCCGCCCATATCGATGGGCAGCTGGCACGTGACCGCCAATGTGTGGCAGAGCTGCGACTTTCCGGTACGAAATTCACCAAAAACCTCAGTGATAGCGCCGGTTTCGACACCGCCTCCGAGCATGGAATCCAGCTGCTTGGATCCGGTGGTTATGCAGATGAGTTCGGACCGACGTTGGTGGAATTCCGTGGCGGTCGTGAAGCCCATGTTTACCAGTTTGCTGGTCTCGGCAAGCAGACGGTCGGCCTTTGCCTCGGAGATACCTTTGATATTCAGAAGCAGACGTTTCGGTGTATAAGCGATCGATTCGGCAGTAAAGTAGCCGGCCTCCTGGAGCTTCTTGATGTCGGCAGCAGTGATGCCGTTTCCCTATGCTGTTAGACAAAGCAATGGTCTGGACTCAAAACAAACTCACCTCTAGTTTTGCAATAGGAACGGGGCCATTGTTATCCTCGTCATCATACTCCTCTTGCACGTACGCATCATTGGCGGGCTCTGTGGCGACGTCGACCATGACAGGTGGTTATGTTGTTAGTTTCACGTCACGTTTGTTACACGAAAAGTGTTGTGTTTTTTTGGTGGAGACGCGCCACCCATGGCGGAGTTGAATGGTGGGTGACCATGTCCCAATGGGGCAAGGGAACCTGCCATAAATTGCAACACGAAAAAGCAAGTGAGAAACCTGCTAAACGAAAGCGGGCCGGGGCTGGAAATTTGTTCTTTCCTTCTATCCCCCTCGGCATTGTCGCACCACTTGTTTGAATTTTTTTTCATTATTTGGCCGGCAGATATATTTGCAGTGTTATATCATTGGACATGAATGCGGACGCTCAGCAGCTTCGAATAAAGAGTAAATTGGAGTCCTGGAGACTCCGAGCCATTGATGCTGCTGGTTATTCTCCCCACGATGCAAATTATTGTTGCCGGTTCAACATAATGCACGACATATTTGTGGAACGAATTGTCAAGGCTGCGCCATATATTCGGTCATACGATGATTTTTACCAAGTTGCCTATTATTGGCATTTGCTAGAAGAGCGCGGTCCCGAGGTGTATCGGCTTATTTGTGATGATTTGAACGTAAAAAAGCGCTCCTGCAGAGAAGATTATGATGCTGCAGACTATCAGATGGACAAGCGGCTCAAGGCCGATTCTTATTATTACTAGATGGTCATCTCTTAAGCGCTAGCTAATCCTGTTCTATTATCTTGTATGTTTTATTCTTCATGTCTTATTACCTATATTTTTATTATTTCAGCCAGCTGTGCTCTAGTTGTATGCTGAAAATTTTCTATATATTTATGGTTGTTCAATCACCAACCGCTTCCGAATCAAAATCTGCAAGCGATCCTCTTCATTCAAGTACAAGTTCTTCGTTTGCTGGTCTTGCTTTGTTCAAAAAGACCTTCTATGGCGTGTATAGATGTCAATAAAATTGTGGTTTTTTGTCTAAGACTCTTCCCCTTCAATAGAATCGCGGCTTCTGTCTAAGACTGGCCTCGACAATAACACCTGCAGTAATGTAATAAAGTGAAATTGCACTTTCCAAGGCGAGGTAAATTACAAGGTAGAAGGCACTCTGGATTCCAATCCCAAGTAGTTTGGCACTCACTGGTCCTAGAGCTATAGTGACAAGAACTGGGAACACCAAAGTGTTGGCATACAAGTAAAGAGATCGTATAGGGTATTCAAGATGTTTGAAACAGTAGACAGATACTGAAAATAAAATCACTGCAGAAATCACCAAAGAGCCACTTCCAATGTACAGCAACCACGTTCTAAGCGGCACCGTGGGATGATTGAGTACCAGTCCGTAGCTTACACTGTAACATATGCCGCCCACCAAAAGAAACAAGCGTGTGAATCGAGGCATTCTTCCCTGCATTATACTGGCAATCTTTAATTCACCCTTCATTGCCAAAAGGATCATGTCGAGACCAAAGTTCTGAGCAACGCTATGAGTGATAAAGTACAAAATAATGCCAACCACGATAATTGGCAACGCTGAATCTGCATCTTCATCGGCCATATTGGCACCTACTATAGAGATGATACCAGCTGCCAGTTTCAAGACCAAATGGACCATCAAGTTTGCCCAGCTCTTGCGTTTGCACATGATGATGACACCAGTCAGGACAACGATAAAGATCGCTGAGACTATAGTGTCAAACAGATAGAGAACACTGCAGTAGTTCCTGAGAACCATTATTCAAAAGGAATTCAGGATTTGGTATTTGCAGTTACTGCAGATTTGTGACTTTTATACATGGTGACCATAGTTTGAAGAAGTAGCATGTCGGCCATCATAAACAAAAGAGCCATGATGGTAAAACAGCATTAAATTCAGCCATTTCTGCTGGCGGATGATGAAAACTCATCGGGTAAATCATTAATGGCGTCTGCCAATGCCGACTTTGAAATGCTGCCCTGAGATGTATCAGAAATGCTGGACACGCCTTTTGGAGCACTGTGAGCTTCTTCGTCAGTATCAAAGGCATCGTCAATATTAAAAGTTCTTGACTGCGACAGCAATCTTCTAGCGGATTTCCTAGGATTTGACGGTGCTTTTGGTGACGAATCGGACGTTCCGGATGATGCGTTGTCGGCACGAACCTGTGAAACGGCTCGTGGGGACCCATGCGACGACGGATTGCGCACACGGGCACTTTTCATCTGAACGCGGACGCGTTCGAGCTCCTGCTCGTAAACTAGAGCGGCCTTTTGAAGTACAAAAGGAACCGGGACGTTGAGATGGGCTGCCCTGAAGAGTTAGTGCTGGTGGCTAACAAGCATAGAATACATACAAATCGGCCCCTGGAGTTAGTATATGGAAAACTATCGCTCAAGATATAATATGACTCAGATATCATATCTCCTGAAATTACAGCTCAACCTACATTTGATATCCTCTCTGTTGGTAGATTTGGACAAGACATCCCACAGTAGCTGGTCTTTGGAGCTATCCCATTCCGCCTATCAGTCAGTATACTCCATGGCAGTTTGAATATCATTCACATACGTTCTTGGGATCCTCAAAGCCGTTCCTCGTGAACGGAAACCGGAGATAAACAATGGCTCGTCCCGGCATGTGGTTGGGGAGAAGAAATGTATGTTATGCGGAGGTTTTAAAACGGCCAAAAAGTTAAACTGTGAACAGCCAACAGTCAAACTGTAGCACTGTCAAAATACTAAAATCTAACCGTTGGAATCGTACACTATTAATATTAATATTAACGTTTTTTACTTCATTAGTTATCACGTTATGACCTCATGCCTTGGAAATTCCACATCTTTCAAGACAACTTTCCACTGAACTAATGGGTCCTGGCGGAAGGGCATGGCGAATTGAGTCGAGATCTTCTCCGTTGATTACACCTCCTAATTGATTCAAGACCAGCGTCTCGTCCAGTCCAAACATCCCAGGAGCTACCAAAAGAGTGCCGGGATCGTTCGAGTTGAAGCTGCCTAGAAACACCGATGTGTCGCATGTCGGATTGAGCTCATAGTGGATGGATCCTTGGGGGAACATGGTCGCCTGGTAACGGCCAAGCGTATTGGTGATAATGGGGCTGCCAGTTTCAGTCAGAAACTGCGTGAAGAATTCGCCTTCAGTCACCACAATAAACTCGTTTCCACGCGGATGTGTATGCGGCATGATGATTCCGCAGGGGCCCACCTTGAACAGATTGAGAGAGCCCTCCAGGCCTGCCAGGATGGGAAACGTATTGCAATTGGCCGACACCACTTTCGACGTATTGGTTTGGTCGGCAATAGACAGCTGCGGGGGCTCGTTGAAGTCGAATACAAACGACTGGTTGCCTCCTTTTTCAAGAATAAGGTTGATTTTGGCCTTTGCTGTAGGAACAATCTCCAGCTGCTGATTGAACGATACAAACAGCGGTGCAGCTAATGCCACAGTAGCGCACTGCCATGCCAATAAACAGCTCAGAACTACCATTGGAATACGCTTGGACGGAGTAATAATTTCTGATGGGCAACTGGGGCTAATATCTGCTTTTGTATGTTACCGTTTCTGACGTCTGTTGGCCGAGCATAATTATGGAAGGCCAGTCCACATGTTTAGGAAAGATGGCCACAAAGCATTCATAAAACTGGTCGTGGATTCCTTAATTTACTACTCTAGATACCATACTCTGCATATTCTGCATACTCTCGAGATTGCCTTGAGCTATCAACTTAACCAAGTGCCTTATAAACCTGGGATTCCAGGTCGACCCATAACCCAATTACATTCGGGTCTACATAAGGCAAAATCTGTGTGGCAATGAACCCTGCAACACCTTTTTCCCGATCACACCACCACCAAAGGTTGGCCAGGCCCGTCCAGAAAGCTGTTTTGTCGGAGCGGCCTGTGGCCCCTCCCGTAAGCATGAACGTCAATCCCCAGCCTTGAGGTTTATTGCCATTGGGATATATCTCTGGGATTTCGTTTGTCAATTGAGGCTTCGCTGCAGGGATGTGTTTTCTGCCGAAATCAGGAAACTTGGGAATCTGGTTGGTGAACATGTCATCGACAGTACTCTTCTTGAGCAATTGAGCGCCTGTCTTTGGACAAGTTCCATCGTTAAGAAGCACGGCTAGAATTTCTAAATTCAGAGTTAATATCATGTTTGGGTCGTGTGCGAAGGTGGCTGTGCATAGGCTTACTTACGCGCATATTCCCCGGGTTTGGCAAAAGCTCCTGCACCTCCACTGTTGAAGGTTCGAGCAACATCTTCGGGATGATACACAATTAGAGGTCGTCTCATAAGGTGGTCTGCCATAGCATAAGTGCCGTCATGGCTCTTAAAATTCATATAGGCCAGGTTCTTCTTCATTTCATCGGTGGGGAAGAAGTTTATATTTTTCAACCCCAGAGGCTCCATGATATTCTGCTGAATATAAGTATTCAGAGGCTTCCCAACAGCTTTCTCAATAACATAGCCTGCCCAGTCGATATTGACCTGGATATTAGTGTTTGTTTTGCGTAAGGCGCAAGGTACCTACCCCATATTCCCAGTCTTCTCCGGGCTGATGAACCAATGGTTGTTTCATATCGTAGATATGCCCGGAAAACTCATTGTACCCAACCGGTCGAGAATATTCCCGGACCTTTTCGTTGAAAAAGGTGTATCCAAATCCCGCTACATGCGTTAGCTGTTGCCAGTTTGAAGGATAATTAGTGGTACTCACCAGTATGACTGAGAAGCATACGCAGAGTGATACCTCGTTTTTTCGGTACCAATGTGCCATCTTCTTGAAGAACCTTGACGTTCTTGAGATACGGGGCATATTTCTCCACTTGGTCTGAGTCGTCCAGAGAGAGGTCTCCCTTCTCGACAAGCTGCATGGCAGCAATACCAACGAGCATTTTGGTGCACGAAGCAATCCAAAAGACAGTATCCAAGGTCATTGGTTCCTTGGAGCCTGCCCCTCGCTTGCCTGAAGCGTGCGAAAACAGCTCGTTTCCGTTCTTATCGACGACCACCAGGACGGCTCCGGGAATGCCCTTTTTGGGGTCCTCCGTCGACTTATCGATAGTGGCCTTCATGTTCTGGATCGCGCTGGTGCTAAATTTGGAAGTCATTTTTAAGCTAGAATGGAGAAAGTGTGAATTTTGCGGCGGTGGATGGCCTTTTATATCCAAAAGAGCCAAAATGTGGTCGGACAGGCGGAGTTGACATCCACACCCCGCATTAATGGAACGGAAAACCACAGAAATTCGAATGCAAGGGCAGTGAATGTGAAACAATGTTAGGATTACTAGGGCTGTTTCTAGGAGAATTCTATGTGAACTGTACTTGGTTATTGTAAAGGTTTTAGTTAATTATCACAATATGTTGTCCTTCGTATAGCAATGTTGGCATGTGAGAGGAGCCGTGTTGGCATGGAGCTTAATAGTACTGAATTAGGAATAGGAAAAACCGATACCGATACCGTGGTTTAGATGGTTCTTGTAAATATTTATAGTAAATAGCTGTATCTCAGAATAATACCATCAACTGCAAGCCTATTTGCTGTCTATCTTGTTTTTCCGTAATACCGTTGCTGCCGGAGCAAATGACCACCACCAAACATATTGTACCATAAACAGGAGAAACTACGTCTTCTATGTAGTTTGTATAAATAATAATACAATATTGCTATTATAATAGAAAGACTGAGAACGTCACATGGCGCATATTTCCCTAATGTCTGATTCTCTCCAACAGCTTCAATTGTGTTCCAGATCCAGCATGATCCACCAGCTAAGCAGCGACGTCCGCAACGACCTACGATCCTCGGCACAGATCCGTAATTTGGAAGAATGTGTGTCCCTGATTGTACAGAACGGTATGTACTTATGTTTATTTGTACAAATGCTGATCATTTACTGACTATTAGCTGTCGATGCTGGATCAACGAAAATCAACGTCAAGGTCGATTCCAAGGCCTTATCATTTACATGTGAAGATAATGGAATAGGTATATCTCGTGAAAACATGTCACTGGTTGGCCTTCCTTTTCATACCTCGAAGGTATCGGATGATATTACTGCTGCTGTTGATACCTGTGGCTACAGAGGTTGTGCTCTAGCTGACATATCTGCCATGTCACTTACTACTTTGATATCGAGGAATGCAAACTCTGACTCTACTTTCCGATCGCGGATTCACTTCAGCAAGAGACTTCTCGATGCTGTCGAGGTCCCTGATGGTCTGGATCATTCCGGCACCGTAGTTGAAGTACGGCATTTGTTCTCCAAGATGCCAGTACGATACAAGTATACCAAAGAGGTGGTTGCGACTGCCAGTTTTGCATATCAACTGAGACAAGCTCTCGTGTGGATTTGTGTCTGTTTTCCTCATGTTTCCATAGCTTTGCAGGTGGACCAAAAGGAGGTTACTTTGGTGCAATCTGGTCGAGATCAGTTTGAGATTAGGGTGCTTCGTGCTTTTCATGGATCCCATATAGAGGATTACTTCCTTGTAGACGAGACCCAGGGGCAACTGCGTATCTCTGGAGCTATATACAGTGCACCGTCTGTCAACTCCAAAGTCGTCCTATGCAATGGCAGACTGTCGGAATCTCAACAGATGCATAAAAGCCTTGACAAGGTGTTACGCTCTTACTCATGTTTGTTCAAGATAGATTTCCCCGAGACTCTGGCCGATATTTGTCAAAACGGCCGTCATGATCTCTCGCGTCCCGAACTTGCATCTACCATACAAGATCTCTTTGGTCTTATAGCTATCAAACATGCCTATTCTAATGACACTTTCGGTGGAATAGTAAAAAGCCAGTCCTCTTTTCCTGGAAAACTCAGTCAATCGGTCGAAAGTGTTGCTTTGGAAGTAATTCCTACGCTGCATACTACTGCAACAGGTTCACAGCATAATGTATCAAAGTACTTTACCCAGACATTCAAGTTGAGCACTTCGTCTCTTGAAAATTGTCGTGTGATTTCGCAGTTTGGAAAAAAGTTTATTCTATTGAAAAGTGACCAAACTCTCATCTTAGTCGATCAGCATGCCGCTGATGAACGGGTTAAGCTGGAAACCTGTCTAGCGAAATTTGCTGAAAATGGTATAAAGTCAGTTGATATAGATCCGCATTTGCATATTCCTTTTTTAGATACCAGCATCTTCGAGGAATTCCGATTTCATTTTCTAGAATGGGGCATCAATTACACTGTGGGACAGGACGAGCTTGAGATATCCACCGTGCCGGATATACTCAAATCTAAAGTGAAACAGCGTGGTTTTATCAAAGACTTAATTCTACAGCATGTTAACAGCATGAGAACAAAGCAGATGTCTTCGCAGGAAGCCTCCAGCTCGCAAATATCGCGGACATGTCCTAAGGGTATAATGGATCAGCTCGCGACTAACGCTTGCCGTTCGGCCATCATGTTCGGCGACAAATTATCATTATCTCAATGTAAAGAGCTTGTGAAGAAACTTTGGCAATGTCAGTTTCCTTTTCAATGTGCTCACGGCCGTCCGAGTGCTGTTCCTATTGCTAGTTTGACTTGAGGATATGGTTAGTTGCAGATGAAAACATGGAATTGGAGTTGGAATTGGAGCAGCTATCAATGTCGATACTACTTTTAAACTCTACACGATTATGAAACATGGAATCGATGTGGTCTGCGCTGGTTTGCATCTGGTTTACTGATAGCCCGTTGCTGCGAAACGAGCCGCACAGTTATCGCCGACGGTGTCCGACTCGAGCGATTTGCTTTACTGCATATGTATGTGGTCTGAAAAAACCACGAGCCCGTTCTTCTATTTATTATTCACTAATTTTTAATAATGTGGACCATATGCTCCAATGGTTCGATAGGGTCGTTCGGTGTGTTTCACGTGGACTCGTTTTCGAGCCGGTTTGGCATGCTGAAAACAAAACGCGCATTGGGGTATTCCAAATCCGGTTAGTTTGCGTGCTTAATTGGAAACTAGCTACGGCATCTCTTGCAGGGCTTATCGAATTGGTTCAGGGCAAATTCCAACGGCTCTGAAATATTTATATGCATGCTTATCCTTGTCAATACTGATGATTGTATCCTTGTGAATACCAGCATGTCTACCAAAAACGGCCCCTTGCTGTCGCATGCTGCATGCTCCAACACTTTAGTTTGCCGTTTGTAGCACATTCATCTCAAACGGTATGCGGCGTTGCATCTCGAGCCACCCCTTGTCCTATCAAAAGGGAGCATTTTTCCACATTTATCAAAGATAAGCACCTGGTGCAGCAATGGATCGACCACTCACAGGGAAGCTATTCTAAGCAGGGGTGAGCCGATCTCCGTCGGCCAGTGGAGACCGCAAACCTTAAAAGTTGCTTATTTGCCGCTAACACGCGTCAGTCCGCTGCTCTTCCAGAAAAAAAATCATGAAGCTCGCCGGTGCTTTGGGTGCTGTGGCCGTTGCAGCTGTTATCAGCACGGCCAACGCGGCTCCCGATGTCGACACTCGTTTCCCTTATACAGGCCCTGATATTCCAATTGGCGACTGGGTCGACCAAACTGTCAATGGAAATGGCAAAGGTTTCCCGCGCCTGGTTGAACCTCCTGCTGTTCGACCAAAGTCCAGCGATCCTACAAATAATGTCAATGTGATTGCATTGTCGTATATTCCTGGCGGAATTAACATCCACTTTCAGACTCCCTTCGGTCTGGGCTCCTCCCCGCAGGTTGCCTGGGGAACTGACTCGTCCAGCTTGGATAACACTGCTTCTGGCTCCACCACTACCTATGATCGAACTCCCCCTTGTTCGTTAACGGCCGTGACTCTGTGCAGTCAATTCTTTCATGACGTCCAGATCACTGACTTGGACTCTGAAACAACCTATTACTATAAGATTCTGGCTGCAAATGGCACTACTGAGTCTGATGTGCTAAGTTTCACTACCGCTCGAGTTGGTGGCACTGCTGGTCAGTTCACCGTGGCTGTGCTAAATGATATGGGATATACAAATGCTGGCGGTACCTACAAGTACCTCAATGAGGCCATTGGTAAGAGCGATTCGATTGCTTTTGCTTGGCACGGTGGTGACATCAGCTATGCTGATGATTGGAGCTCTGGTTTTATGCCATGTACCGATGATTGGCCCGTTTGTTACAATGGTACGGATACCGCGCTTCCAGGTTCAGCACCAATTCCTGAGGAATATTTGACTCCTCTGCCAGAAGGCGAAATTCCTAACCAAGGCGGTCCACAGGGTGGTGACATGAGCGTGATTTACGAGACGAATTGGGATCTTTGGCAACAGTGGATGAACAATATCACTACTGCTATCCCCTATATGGTGTTGGTAGGAAACCATGAGGCCTCTTGTGGTGAATTCGATGGCCCCAACAATGATTTGACTGCCTACTTGAATAACAACGAAACTAATTCCACTGCGCCCGAGACTGAACTCACTTACTATAGCTGCCCTGTATCTCAGCGAAACTTCACTGCTTTCCAGCACCGATTCTCAATGCTTGGTGAGCAGACTAAAGGTTTAGGCAACTTCTGGTACTCCTTTGACTACGGTTTGGCCCACTTCATTGCACTTGATGGTGAGACTGATTTTCCCTACAGTCCATCGTGGCCCTTTATCCGCGACGATTCTTCGGGAGAGCCAGATGAAAATAAGACTTTCATTACCGATGCTGGTCCTTTTGGCACTATTGATGGCAGCTGGAAGGAGAATGAAGCGTACCAGCAATGGCAGTGGCTCAAGGAGGATCTTGAGTCGGTCGACAGAAGTAAGACTCCTTGGGTGTTTGCTATGAGCCATCGTCCCATGTACAGCTCACAAGTGTCGTCTTACGAAAAAAATGTTCGTCAGGCCTTTGAACCATTGTTTCTGGAGTATAATGTCGATGCCTATCTTTCTGGACACATTCATTGGTACGAACGACTTTTCCCGCTAGGATCAAATGGTACAATCGACACAGACTCCATTAAGGACAATAACACGTACTACGTCAACGAAGGCAAGTCTATCACCCATCTAATCAACGGTATGGCTGGTAATATCGAGAGTCATTCCACTCTTGAGTCTGGAGAGTCGGAGCTTAACATTACCGCTGTTCTTGATCAAGAGCATTTCGGGTTTAGTAAGCTCACAGTCTACAATGAAACAACCGTTTACTGGGAGTTTATCAAGGGCATAGATGGTTCTATTGGCGATTATGTCTGGTTGATAAAGCCGTCTAATTCGACGACTAACAGTACGTCATCTGTTAGTGCTTCAGCTGCAAGTACTTCAACGGCGTCATCTAAGTCATCTAAGTCATCTAAGACAACAGCGGCTTCTACTTCTAAGAATGGTGGTGGTGGTGGTATTGATTTCCACAATGAGACTTCCAGTATATACACTACCACTTCTGCCGTAACTGTGACGACCGAGTGTAATGGCACAAGTTCTGTTTTAACCACGGTTACTGTTAAGACTATTACTGAACCCTGCCCTTGCACTGCAACATCGTCTGGAGAGCTGCCGTCTTCTAGTTCTTTGGCAGTAACTATTGCCTCGGAATCATCTGTACCTCTAGCCTCGGAGTCGTCTGTACCTCCTGGCTCAGAATCTCCATCTGCTGGCTCAGAATCTCCTGCGTCATCGGCACCGGCCGTCTCAGGTTCTTCTTTTGCTTCTAGTTCTACCCCTGGCGTAGCCTCGGGCTCTACCCGTGTGTTGGTTTCTTTGGGCATCTCACTAGGAGCTCTGTTTGCTGCTTGTATAATTACAGTTTAACCGTATGTACAATTATCTATACTTATACACTCAGATATATGCTTACATCTATGCAATTTGCTTTATTAGATAAATAATTCGTTCTGCCGAGACCCAACCTTCTATTACCATTCGAGAAGAGGTAAAGCGTTGAATTTTTTGGCAGCTTGTGAGCGTGAATAATAAATAGGGCAATCACCAGATATGCACTTTATTGGTTCGCCTGGTAACAATCCCGAGCAGGCCCTGCAGATTGTTTCAATCTCTCGCAGGTTTTGCGCCAATTCCCTGAAACGAGAGAGCCAAATGTAGCTCGAAGATGATGGATTGGCAATGCACAGATCGCAAATCAAATTATTATTCTGCGCTTTTCTTGATCTGCAAACCAAACACCATGAAGATTTCATAAAGTTCCTTAGTGATGATGAACCCCTGCTACCTCGGCCAACCAAACTAGTTCCTTTTTCAGCTTGAAATTTCGGCATCTCGCTATACCACTGCCTAACATTTGCACCCATCATGTTAAATAGCCTTTCCAAAGGTGGAATTAAATGTTTAGATATATAATATTCGGCATCGAGACGAAGATTGCTATCAGCAAGAAACTCCTCTGGCGGAATACATCTATCTACTAGACGCGATTTAGAAGGCCCAGCAACGACAACATAAGACACTCTTTCCTTATACTGAGGTTCCGCTCTAGCATCTGCTTCCATTCTCTTGGCGGCTATTTTAGCAGCAGGAGGAAGCGTCGCTCCTCGGTAACTACCCATTTTAACCTCTTTTGAAAAGCAAAATTCATCGATGTGAACTCTTTCCATCATTATGTCTGCCCATTCTTTTTGAAGATAAGATTTGACTTGTGAAAAATCACAAGTTTCAAAAAGGATTTCCAATGCCTTCTTTTCAATCCTTTGCTGCGCTGGTGTACCGTCGCGTCGCACTGTTTCTGTTCCTTTAGCATCAAAATACGGCTCCTTTTGATCATTGAATTCATAGCTGTATCCCGTATACCTCTTCTTAGTAAGCATTACACTAGGTAAGTAGACTTTCTCAAATTTCAGCTTGACGGGTGCTGGATTCATCTGCGTCACGGTTTTCGCAATTTCCTTGCCAATTTCAAATGCATGCTCTTTTGTTCTTCCAGGCAATAACACAAATAAAGAATCGGTGTCGCCATACACTACTTTTGCTTTCCATTTCTCTGTCTCATGTATTGTGTTAATAGTCTTTTCCAAAGTTTCACGGCCATAAAGAACAATGCTATCTGCTATTTCGGTGCAGGGCATTCGTCCCGAAAAGGTGGCAGAAACATATCCGTAAGTAACATTGGCAATAAGCTTAAGAGCCAATTGTCTATTGTTCATTTTCCTTTTAAAGTGGAATGCTGACTTATCTGTATAACTCATCGCTTGTTTAACCATGACTCTAGTATCGAGAATTTCTTCTAGCATCCTTGCCAAAGTAGATTTTCTGTAGTGCGGCTTCAAATACGCCAGGCCATTAGGTGCTATAAAAATGTCTTCTTCTGCAATATTGCGGAAAAGGCCGTCAGCAAGCTGAAAGTTTTCTTTGACTCCGAGCCTTCCACCATCGACTCTGCCCAAACAGGTGGAGAAACATATGTTATATGCAATCATAATTGAAGGATACAGCGACTGAAAATCAAGAACCAAGATTGGATCAGTATAAAATCCGCTCTCAGGCTCCATTACTAACGGAATATGACCAAGTGCATCCTGGTCAGCGACTTGCTCTTTGCTAGGCGATAATAGTAAGAAGTTCTCACGCCTGCATATCCTGGCTAGAAGAGATTCAACTTTATATTGTGAGCCTCGAGATAGAACGGAGTAATAGTCGATTCCAAGAATCCTAGCCTGCTCACTGTGTCTATCGATGAGTTCCACTGTATCCACAATCCTAAGATCATTTCTCACGTGCATCATATAATAATTAACCCATGCCTCAGTATTCCTCAGTACATGGGAATTCTCATATTTGCATAGATCTTTCTGAGAATAATGAGGCACGCGCTCGTGCAAAATTTCCCAGCACACATGCTCAAAAGTGTAAGTAGAGAGAGTTACTTCATGTCTTAGAGTTCGCCATATATTCAGCATGTGCCTACCAGTCACTTTAACAGCAGACCCATGCGTGTAACCCCACCAGTCCCGCAGCTTGCCCTTGGACTTTTCGCTCACACGAGATAGATGATTGGCGAACTCTACTCCGCCCATTCGTTCTATAATATAGCCCCACGATCGGCTATTGACTTCATAACCGCAAAAAATATCCGGATCATGAAATCTGGTCAGAGAAATCAAATTATCCATCATATTCTGCTCGCTTTCAAATACTTGGACAGCAGTGCCGTGATCCACAATTGATTCGAGACGGTGAGTTATCGCTTTAGTCTCGTTCTGCTTTTCTTCGCCAATACAAACCATGAGTCCCCTACTATAGAAATCGTTTTCAGAACCTTCCGGGATATTCATCATCTCCCAAAATATGGCAGTTACTGGGTCTTTGGCGGGATCAGGCTGAAGTCCGCCTGTCGTATTGACGTGGACTTCGACACAAAGAGCTGATAGCTTATGATCCTCAAACGCGTGTGATTCTTCCATAGACGATGTGTTTTGAGATTTGAATCGAAAGGACGGTTCTTCACGATGTTCCGTTTGCTTGTTGACTGGTCTAATATCCATCCACTCCTCGACTACTTCCCTAGCCGGAGGTGGATATGCATATTCGAGTAGACGGCCGTAAGACAGATCACAGGGAAGTTGTGGAATACTGTTATAAAATTGAAACTCACTCAGCGTATCTACACCATTTCCTTCAATTTTGTATTCAACTCCGGCATGTATGAATGGCATGTCCGGTATGTCTTTTGCATTGGCGTAATGAGGTGTTTGACAAATGATCTCTGGTAAACCAAGATGGTCGAATTCTCCAACTTCTTTCCTACTAGGAGGTACAGAGGCGATCTGAAATACCGTGCTGTTTCTCATATTCAGCTGCGTTATTATATTGTTGATTTGAGCCGAATTTGGTGAAGCAAACGAGTGCAAGATATCCTGTGATTCCTTCCAAGAATTTTCAAAATTCTGCGAGAAATAGTAATTTAACAATTGGCTGTCCGATAATGACAGTTCTTTGATTTCTTCTTGAAACTCTTCTCCTGTTGCTTCCAATTCTGATACCTCTAATTCTCGTTTGCGTTTCAACCTTACAGGTGTCTGAACCAATGAAACAGGTAGGTCATCATCAGAGTTTGCATCTTGAGAAAGTTGACTGCTTGGCTCGTATGAATCGGCTTGGTCAGAACCTACATGCTTTTCTGGCATGGCGTTACGTCTGGGTCTGAACATATAATCTGTTGTTTGAAAAGCAGTTGGCACTGAATCATAACCACGCAAAATGAAGTTGGCGTCTTTTGGAGCATTTTCCGTTTCCATGTAGGTCTCGAAGAACTTTTTGCGATATTCATCGGTCCTTTCCCATGTCATTGGGACAGGTTTGCGCTGCGAAAACGCATCTGGGTCGTGATACGGAGCCATGTTGTTTTTTCTGCGTCTCTCAACATCCTCCTGCCACAGTTCCATAAGGCTTAGCACCGACTTATCATCTGGATTCCATGATATATCTGATAGTTTCTGCAATGAACTGCTTTCCTTGTTCTCAACCAGTCGGTCTCGATTGGTGATCATATCAGCAGTGATATCCAACTCCAAGTCGCAATGGCCCATCTTGCCGTCATTTATAGGACTCAATTCCACGTTCCCCTGTAAATGGCTATACAATTCAGGAGGTAAACTGCCTCGATAGTACGCTCGACTGACTCTGAGCCAGCCACAGCCAAAGAGATTGCAATCCACAAAGAACTGAGTAACATGAGGAATATGTGCTTCATACGGCTGTAGTTTGCGACCACAGACCTTGCCATTGACAAGGAGATCAGCGCATTTATTAATGTAGGACGGGTTCAGCAGATAGATCTTTAGAAAGAGACCCCAGCCGACATGGAATCCGTAGAAATCAACGGCCTTGCAGAGCACAACGTTAGCAACGTACTGTGGATTCTGTGACATATCTCGACGATACGCAGTGCCCATAGCGGAGTTTACACCGTCGATAAGCTGCTGAATGATCTCATCGGCTGTCGAGTTAGTGGCAAGAGCACACAGAATTGTATGAATAACATACCCTGAGCGAGGTTTTCTCCGAAGTAAGGAACATATATATACGGAAATACTCCATGGACATGAATCAAGGCGTTAGTGCCCCATTTAGTGCGCCCATATATCCGAATCACCGGCACTTGCGCGAGACGCGCCGAGCCAAGGACACCATTATCCAGGGAACCTGGCTCCATTTGATAGCTATCGACATTATTAAGCTGGATAGCAAGCTCGTTCATAGTCCATGATGAGTCCTAGTAACTGTCAACAAAAAAGAATAAATAAATAAATAAATACTGATGGAAATCTGGCGATGGCAACGAGGACTGATAAGATAAGTCGTGACTGCCATTTGAGTAAATTTCATCCCAACCCGTCCACTTCCTCCAACCATCACTCAATTTTTCATTCTCCATCATACTTCGCATCTTCTGAACAAACAAAATGCCAAGTAAGTAACAAAGTACCCTTAAGGTGGTAATGTGGGATATATGGGAAACCGTATTGATCACGCCCCTTGAGTATTCATATATTATTATGAATGAAGGCCATGTAAACTAACATGAATTTAAGCCGCTCCTAGAAGGTACTCTAAGACTTACTCCGTGCCCAGGAGAGTGTTTGACCGAGCTCGTCTCGACAGTGAGCTGAAGCTTGTTGGTGAGTACGGTCTCAAGAACAAGCGAGAGATCTACCGTATTGCTTTCCAGCTTTCCAAGATTCGACGTGCTGCTCGAGACCTTCTTACCCGAGACGAGAAGGACCCCAAGCGACTTTTCGAAGGTAATGCCCTCATCCGACGTCTGGTGCGAGTTGGTGTGCTTCCTGAAGACAAGATGAAGCTCGATTACGTGCTGGCTCTGCAGATTGAGGATTTCTTGGAGCGACGTCTCCAGACACAGGTTTTCAAGCTGGGTCTTGCCAAATCAGTCCATCATGCCCGAGTCCTCATTAGACAACGACACATTCGAGTCGGCAAGCAGATTGTTAATGTTCCTTCATTTTTGGTACGACTCGACAGTCAGAAGCATATTGACTTTTCGTTGAGCTCTCCTCTTGGAGGTGGACGTCCTGGACGAGTAAAGAGAAGAAACCAGCAGCGAGCTGCCGGAGGTGACGAAGATGGCGCTGAGGGCGAAGAGGACGAGGAATAAATCAGTCAAGGAAAAAAAACACGCACATTTAAAAGTGTGCAAGTGATGAAATAACATGTTCATTGTAATAAAATGCAATTTAAGCTAAATGGAAGTTTGAAGTAGATGCGTAAAGTCCAACGGGGTAACTGAATATTGTTTCATTGGCGGATTAGAATATTAGATAAGGCATGTACGAAGGATTGCAGAAGAATACCAGAAGAAAATATATGGATGAATTGCCATTGGTATCGTTTGTATTTGTATCTGTTTATTATAGTCCATATATTTTTTTGGCACTTGCGTTGGTCACGTGTGCGTGACTGCTGCTGCGTATATCTCAGCACCACTCACCGCACCCAACTTCTTCACAATCAACACCATTTTCATCCTCCTAACCTTTCACTCATCTCAACACACATACAAGCATGGGTAAATCCAGAGGTTTAAGATCCGGCACTCGATATGCCTTCTCGCGAGACTTCAAGAAGCATGGTGGAGTCCCTCTGTCGACTTACCTTAAGGTTTACAAGGTTGGCGACATAGTCGACATCAAGGCCAACGGAGCCATTCAGAAGGGCATGCCTCACAAATACTACCACGGCAAGACCGGTGTTGTTTTCAATGTCACCAAGAGCGCTGTCGGAGTCATTGTGTACAAGGTTGTTGGAAACAGATATCTGGAGAAGCGAGTCAGTCTCCGAATTGAGCATGTTCGACACTCAAAGTGCCGACAAGAGTTTCTGAACCGAGTCAAGGAGAACGCTGCCAAGAAGAGAGAGGCTCGAGCCAAGGGCGAGCAGGTCCAGCTCAAGCGACTGCCCGCAGCACCCCGTGAAGGTGCTCTGGTGAAGGTGACCACTGCTCCTGAGACTGTTACTCCTGTTGCTTATGAGACTTATATCTAAGCCGGCTCTGTCATATATTTTTACGACTCATCAACAACCCCCTCAAAAAAGTCACGTGCAATAGTGCTAATAAAATTCTATCTCACTTAGATGTAAATTTGCCCCAAATTGTGTTTTCTAATTGTTTGATGTTGTATGGTAAATTCGCTTCTGGACGATGAGGCAACTTCCCAGGCATAAAATTTCACATCCATTGCATTTCTCCAATATACTGTACTTACTGTCCACATAACTTGTATTTTTTACCGTTAAGGTACTGTCATATATAGTTATTGCTTGTGCTTGACTAATGGCTGGATCGCCCGCACCTGGAATTCAGAAGCCGCCAGTGGTGGAATCCTTCACTTCGGATGAACAGGCCTCAACGGTTCCAGTGGTGCAGACGGTTCCACGCAAAGTGGAATTTTCTGCAGATCGAGCCAAGGTCAGTCCGTGGATGCATTTCATAGCCGGTGGGATTGGAGGAATGGCCGGTGCTACTTTTACATGTCCGTTAGATGTGGTGAAAACCCGGCTTCAGAGCGATCTGTATGGGGATCTGAAATCCACGTCTTTGAAACGGGTCGGCCCGCTAAGAGCTGCCGCCAGGCATGTTTCTGACACTTTTACTATCATTGGCGATTTGTATAGGCAAGAGGGGCCTCGTTCGTTATTTAAAGGTCTAGGGCCGAATTTAGTGGGGGTCATTCCGGCTAGATCGATCAATTTTTTCACTTATGGACTTGGAAAAGAGGTATATTCTACGCATTTTAATAACGGACAGGAAGCCGCCTGGGTGCATTTAGCTGCTGCTGCGACGGCTGGCATTGTAACGTCGACAGCCACAAACCCCATTTGGCTGGTTAAAACAAGACTGCAGCTCGACAAAGCATCAAAAGGATCGACAGAGCAGCGTCAGTACAAAAATAGCTGGGATTGTATAGTGAAAGTGGTACGTGCGGAAGGTATTCATGGATTATATCGGGGCCTCAGTGCATCGTATCTCGGAGTAGCGGAAAGCTCTCTGCAATGGGTACTTTATGAGCAGATGAAGAAGGCCATTCGTGAAAAAGAGCATCGCCGATCTCTTCTAGGCGCCGAGCAGACTGGCTTCGATCGGTTTCTGAACTGGGCGGCCACTTCTGGCGCCGCAGGTGCGGCAAAACTCATGGCCTCTCTCATGACGTACCCTCATGAGGTTCTGCGCACACGGCTACGACAAGCCCCATCTACGCACGGAGCGCCGCGGTATTCGGGGCTTGTGGACTGTTTCAAAGTCATTCTACGAGAAGAAGGCTTTTTGTCAATGTATAGTGGCCTGACGCCTCATTTGCTACGGACAGTACCTAATAGTATAATTATGTTTGGAACATGGGATCTAATCATCAAGTTACTGTCATATACCAATTAGAGAGGACGCAGGCGACTCATGTAAATAGAATTTTTTTCAAGTGTGAGCACAATTGTAATTAGAGAATATATGTGATAGTTATCTTTCGACTGTTTGCTTAAAGTGATTGTATTTTTGTTGACAAGTTTGACTAAAGTAATATTTTTGGTGGTTACTTCGCGCTAATTCGTATTGCATAGCCAAGCGTGAGGTCATAATTATAAATACACTGCGCTAAGTCGGCCTGTTTCAAACTCCAAATCGAGACATTCCATCTGGGCATCCGACCGCATCTTTATATTTTTTTTCCTTCTTTCCTATAATTTGAGGCTCATTTCCAGCAATATGTCAATGTGGCTGTCCGATGACCCCAGGCGATTTTGAGGTTCACCACAGTAGCCACAAAATCAAAATGAGGCGCTTATCGATAAGCAAAGATCGATGCGCCCACAACCACCGTATTTAAAGAGTAGCAAGTCCAAAAATAGCTATATCATATTTCATTTTTGCAATTGTCATTGTTCAAGCGTCATTTGTCACTAGACTTGACTGTACAATTGTCTGATTTAGCAATGACCCCAGACAAAAAGCGCCCGGCTCCAGTCAACACGTCTATAAGTGATCCTGCAGAGGACTTTTATCTGTGCCGGACAATCAGCGCTAGATTGACTCCTGTTCTTCTGACGCCGCTGGGCAAACTCACTCCGTTCCGTTTGACGCCAACCACTCCGTCGCTAGCGGTCTGGGGTTCTCATTCCTTCCTGGATCTCAATTTGCTACGTCCTCCTAGCAAACAATCGACTCCGAGAATCACCGAAAGCGATGCACCAGATGTCCTGCGAGCTCTGGCTTCTCCACGCGATAGCGATCAAAATTGGTCGGCAATGCTTTTGACGCTATCGCCTAACGCCCAACTAAGGCATCAATCCGAGGAGCATCCAGGCACTGATGAAGATGTCCAACAGCTGTTATATACGACAGATGGGCCCATCAGCTTAGACGAGCTGCATCCGCAAGGAATCCCTGATGCCAATGGCCAATTTGATTCTGCAGGAGCAACTCACGTGAATCCATCATCACTGCAGGCTAGCAATCAACAATCTCTAGACTACTGGCTTCAGGTGCCAGTGTCACTGATCCGGGGCAATAAAACCAGAAAAATCACCCCGGAAGACTATTTGCCGATTTCTGGTAAACCGCAATTTGGTAATACAAGCACCGACGACCAGTACTTGGCTGCTAATAATAGGCGTGCCTTTAAATCGTATAACCACAAACATCACCCCACTGAGGCTACAAACAACATATCAGAATGCCCGTCGCAACTAGAGGGATATCGACAGCTGCTGGACCAGCTTCGATCTGAAAAAAATCCTTTATGGACCCAATGTGTTCGACACAAAAAAGGACTTTATTCATGCTCTCACTGCCCAAAGAGGTTCAACAACATTATGACACTGGCTGAGCATCTACACCAGTACAATGTTAGCCGGCCATTCAAGTGCGATTATAAAGAATGCCCCTGGTCGTATGTTGGGTTTGCCAAGCGGCCCGAGTCCAAAAGGCATATGAAGTATCAGCATCGTCTCGCTGCTCCTATCAATTGTGCACATCCTCCCTGTAATCGTGTGTTTTGCCGCAAAGATAGTATGAACCGACACTACAATTCGGTCCATAAGAATCCAGCTTCGCGGCAAAACAGAAAGAAACAAAACCTCAGGGCCATGGACGAATAAGAACATTCAAACAGACGTTCTGCAATACCTTTCTTCGTAATAATAAACCAACAATCTTTGCTATTTCTCTTTTCGTTTGTGGTAAGGCTGACAATCAGGTAAAAGCCTTACCAATCATTAGTAAATTTCACTCAAAAAGGATCGGCGATATTTAAAACATTAAAAAGTTTATTATTGGTCATTCGCTGTTTCTGGTTGCTCATAAGTCATTGCAGTGGACGCAGTTGTGCTGTCGTCAGCACCGGTATTTGGGTTGTCTTTGGAAGTTTTGCGAATTCTGGGCCGTTTCGGGGCCTTATGAACTGCCTGCTCATGGCGTATTCGATTTCCAGAATCGGCATGCCATCTACTAGTACATATACCTGCTCCAGGGAATTTTTCTTTGTTTTCGCCTGCCCAGAATCGGCATTCATACTCTGGAACTCCGTGTTTTCGTGAGTAATGCTTGCGAGCCTCTAACTTTCTGAAGAAGCCAATCTTGTGCCATAAACAAGTTGGCTCGGCACACTTGAATCTTCTTCTTGTTACTGCTACTCCTCCTATCCGTTCCACTTCTTCGACATGGCGTGCGTACTCCTCTAATTGTTGGTTGTAAAACCACAAGTCGCAATGAGAGCACTTGTATCGACGGTTGCCCCACTTCCTTGGTCTCCTGCCATTAAAGTCCAGTTCTTCATTTGAAGATGGTAGCGTCTGTCTTATTGGAGTTTGGTCGAAATTTATGTTCGATTTAGGCGACGACGATATAAATTCCTTCTCTGGGTGCTGCTTGCGGGCCCCAGGAGCACCAGAATGGGACGCGGGGCCTCTTTCGCCAGATGTACCAGTGTGTCTAGATGCAGCAGAACGTGAAGATTCAGCTTGCTGTTCATGTGCCATCTTAGGCTGCATGACATTTGGAACCGGCCTTTGCTCCTGTCCCTGTTGAAACACAACACCATGGGGGTAGTCGAGATGCATGTCGCTCACCTGATATTGCTGGAATTGACCTACTACTCGACCGTCGTTACCGTAATAATATCCCGGACTGCTATATTGCTGAGAATAGTTGAAAGACCCAGGAGGTACCAGACCTACATTGGTCATTATAGCTTGGTCTGGATATGCAACTGGATTATAATACACTTGAGCATCGCGTTGTGTTTTGTCAAAAGGAGTGTTAAAAGGCACCAGCTGTTGATGCTGAATAGGCTGGTGCTCAGTGGGTCTGTTCGGCATCCTGTCAAAGGGTGCCCGGTGCCCAGGGAACTCAGCAGGTAGTGCTGATACCATAAGCTGCTGCGGTTGCTGTTGCTGTCGTTCCGGTAAAGAAGCACCAGCTACAGGCTGCATTTGAAGCGGGTATACTTCGGCCGGCGGAGCATGGAAAGTCGGCTGAAAGTTACCTTCGCGTTCTTCTTCCGGAGTATCCCCTCCATAGGGTATTTCCATTTGGTTAGCGGAGAACCTGAGGTAAAAATTGCTGGACCGGGTTTTAAAAATATACGAATATGCCTCGTCGTTCTCTCTCTCACTTCTACTACTGGATCAACGCTGGCAACCACTCCAAATATTAGCACATGCTTTAGAATGGCTACCCTTAAACCCCTCCGTAAATACAACTACTTTTTTTGCAAATAAACCTGGCTACTCGTTCAAGGACGATTTCCCCCACTTCAAGAACGTTCGGTCCAAAGTCACCGGTGATGTGGCTAAACCGTCAATATATATGTTTGGGCTACTGGGTGTACTACGAGTGAAACTGATCGGAAATAATTATCACAGATTTGTATTTCTACGTTCCCAAAAAAAAATCTGGCAAAAGAAAATTTCTCAAAAGGAGTCTGACACACTGGACCTGATTACGTAGTCCATAAAGTGAGGGGAACTTGGGGGTTGTATTTCTAGCTGGTATTCCACTTTGTGTCCAACAAGTCCATCTCGATTGTGAGTCACTTGACCAAATCACAGCCTTCGCGTTTTCGGTTAAATGCATTTACTTTGCATTTCCGCGTCTAGTGTGGAATCCAGCAGGGGATTTTTTTTTTTAGTTTATTCGTTATATTTTCTTTTCTGTACCGAAGCGAACAAGCCCTTGTCCGGAAAACTAACGCATCGTAGATTGGTTTCCAATCTGAAATCTACATAAGGCTCTCCCGGTAACTATTAACAAAATAAGTAATCAAAATATTGTTGCGAATGACCGGCTATCTAGACGGGAAAAAAAAAGAAACGTATGTTGATAATGTGAAACGCAGAATGTGGTGTTTTGTGAATATGGCTAGAAAGTGTTAGTTGAGCCCAGCACAAAAAGAAATACTTGGCAAAAAAAAGCCAAATGTGAAATTTCACCTCAAACCGGGAACAAACCACCCTTTCTGTTGGTAAAACCCTGGTTCAACTGGTCATGGGCCGATTCGGTGCTTATTTTTGGCGCCATGGGGGGAATGAGATGACTTGGCTATTGTTTAATAAAATGTCTGTTACAAGTTATCGTTGAGCCACAGCAACTAGCACGGGCAACAACTGCCTGTTTAGTGTTAAAACAGTGCTAGTGCGACAATCTTGTACAAATCAAGTTGTGGAATAGGATAAGAAGGGGGTGCAGTGCCTCATTGTCCCCCCTAAGTCCATAAAATGAAGATCCGAATAGTTTAATTGCCCACCAAACTAGCCAAGCGGTTTAAAAGAGCAAGCAAGCGGTATGGAGCTTGCCTTTTTCAGACTCGTGCATCAGGGCTTGCTTCACAATCATTAGCTGCCGCGTTATGACAGGACCCTGTGTCCGCTTGATTTACTCGAAGGGCAATTGCTCCAACGGCATTTCCTAATTAGAACATGAGGATTTTTATTTTATATTTTTCTTTCCCACTGTCGGTCCATCGGCCCGACGCAAACGAGTTCTTTATCTGCTATGCAGTGATGCGTCGTGCATACCCTAGGCTAAAAAGCAACGCCAATTTACAAAAGCAAAATTCTTCGTTGACCGGCGTTTTCGGCTAAACACCGCGCTCTTTGCATTATAACAGATTCTTTGCATTATAACAGAGCAATTATAACGTTACACATTAAACCCTTTGATTGCTATGACAACCCCATTTTGCCATGGCAACGCGCATACACGAACTTAGGATTCCGTTCCCATGGCAACATCCGAACCGTACCCAACGACGGCTTTCTCAAAAATCCACTCCGCATAAACATTTAAGTCACCCTTTTCCACCATGGATCCAAACTCCGTGCAACTGATTGATGAAAATAAACAGTTCCACGATGTCAAAGAGTTCGTTGAGCAGTCGGATCTGGCCAGCTGTGGCTTGGATTACCATGTAGTAGCTGTCTTCGGTAGCCAGTCTACCGGTAAATCAACTCTACTCAATGCTCTCTTTAATACACGGTTTCCCGTAATGAGCGAAAGCGCTAGATCTCAGACCACTAAGGGCATATGGATGGCCAGAGCAAGTGCTGATGAAGCAGTCGTTTTGAACAGCTCAGTGCCTGGAGACGAAGAGGCTGATGAGTCTGGCAGCGATGAGTTCGTCAGGGTCACTTCTCAGAGCCCATCTTTTCATAGCACTCCACTATCGGGTTCTGTAGCATTGAAACCGCTCAATATTTTGGTTCTTGATGTTGAAGGAACCGACGGTCGTGAGCGTGGTGAAGATCAGGACTTTGAGAGAAAGAGTGCCTTGTTTGCATTAGCCACTAGTGAGATTCTTATCGTAAATATGTGGGAAAACCAGGTCGGCCTTTATCATGGAGCAAATATGGGCCTTTTGAAAACTGTTTTCGAGGTTAATGTGAATCTGTTTGGCACAAATATGGTCAAAAGTGCTCTGCTATTTGTCATTCGTGATCATCTGGGCACGACTCCACTCAGTAATCTGGCTGATATCATCAAGGGAGACCTTGAACGACTATGGTCAGAGATATCGAAGCCTCCCGAGCTAGAATCGTCAAAATTCGACGACTATTTCGATGTGAAATTTGCCGGTCTACCCCATAAGGTTCTTCAGCCAACAAAATTTGTCGAGGATGTTAGTACCCTGGCACATGAGTTTTCTGACTCCCATGATGAGTTCAATTATATTTTCAAGCCTGAATATCATAGAAATGTCCCTGTTGATGGCTGGGATATGTACGCGCATTCTGTATGGGATCAGATTGAGCAGAATAAAGATTTAGATCTCCCCACACAACAAATGCTGGTAGCGCGGTTCAGATGCGAGGAGCTGGTTGGTCAATCATGGGCTGAATTTGAGCAGGGCCTCGTTGACAGTAATTTGCATGAGGTGTCGGACGGCGACGAGCCTGATCCATCATTTGGAGTGCATGCTAAACAACTTCGTGACCAGACCCTGGAATCGTTTGATTCTTTGGCTTCACGTTACCATAACACGGTTTATATGGGCAAGCGAGTGGAGCTGGAAAAGCGTCTCGATACGAAGCTGTCAAGCTTATTCAAGCATCAGCTTTTATTGTGGTCTCGCAGTCAAATTGCCTTGTTTAAAGCTTTTAAGTTTGTTTCCGGCAGTGGGCCTGACTCTCTGAAGAATGCCAGGGCTGAATATCTATCTAATTTCTCTAAAGCTGCAGACACTGGCTGTTTGGGGTTGTTTGATTATTCTGGAGAACTGGCACGATTTGAAGAGCAGCTCAACGAACAAGAAGCTTTGGTTAAGGAGCGAGAGATTCGAAAAATAACCAATAAATGCAATAAGGCGATTGTGGCTGTGTTTTCGAAACAAGTTGGCCAGCATTTTGCGCGTCCTAATAAGACGACGTGGGATGATATCGTCAAGCTCTTTAATGATACTGTTAACGAAGTTGTGGCACCACAGGTAGCCACAGGATTTAGTGTTGGAGAAGAGGACACTAGTAGTATTGTGCAAGGAATAAGGAAGGTTGCATGGCAGAATCTGGACTTACAACTCAAGGAAGTAATTCGTGGCGATACAGTGGTATTGCGAATGAAGGAATACTTTGAGAACAAGTTTCGATACGATGACAACAAGGTGCCAATTATTTGGAAGCCAGGTGACAACATTGAAAAGCCGTTTTCAGTAGCAAGAGATGCTGCAGAGGAATTGCTGCCGATATTTGCTACGGCACGCGAATCAGACGGCGAATTGATTGTGCCAGATGTAGAGTTCGCAGAGGAAGAAGACGATGAGGACGGCGAGGACAGTTCTAAGGAAATGCGTGAACAGTTTCCTTTCAGGTTATCTGAAGTACAGCAGGAGGATATATTGCAGCGATTTAAGCAACAGGCTGATACGACATATATAGAGGCTAAGAGGTCGGTTATGCAAACGATGACGCATATTCCGTGGTTTATTTTTGTACTTCTAGTGGTTCTGGGCTGGAACGAGTTTGTTGCTGTGCTGCGAAACCCTTTTTTGTTTATGTTCATGATCATGCTACTTGGAGGAGCGTACGCAGTGCATACGTTGCATATGTGGGGCCCGCTAATGAGAGTCAGCAATGCTATGGTTGAGCAGGGGTCGATAGCAGTTAAAGACAAGCTTCGTGAGCTGCTTGAGGTTCCTTCGGTGGCAAAAGTGCCAGAGGAGCCGATTGAGATGGAAAGTTTGGATGCAGAGGGGAAATCTGATAATTCGGGTATTCCAGGCTCATTTTGAAGGGGTCTATCGTTAGAAGGAAATCTGGTGGTTCGAGTAGTTCAGGATCATTTTGAACGAGTCCATCGTTAGAAAAGAGGATAATGCATAGACAAAGATGCATAGAGGATAGTTTAGTGCATAGAGATGGCAATGTTTGGAGTATTGTGTGTTGTGCTATTGATAATTTATTCCACTATTATTTACTTTTCTTTCTTATATTATTCTACCATCATTTATTTTTCTTCCTTATAAATTATTATTCTACTATTATTATTACTGCCATTTACTTTTCTTCCTTTGCCTCTTCTACCATTGTTTTATTGCTTAACTCCTATCATGCCCTATTCTTAGCCGTACCTCACACCACAAGGGGAGTTTTTATTGCCGTGACCATTTGCATTTTGACCAGAACAGCCATTATAGCAGAGGAATAAGCAAAACAAAAGCAAACTCCCTGTAAATTTGCTATTAAAATCTAGAGCTCTAGGAGCCAAGCGTCCAGCTAACAGGGGTAGGACAGGGAATAGGTAGATGATGATGTTCTCAAGGGGTCTCAGTCACGTTTACAAGGTGACCTTTCTCCTGGACGCGATAGCTACTATTTTGACGACAAGGGCCATTCGCAACACAAATTGGTTGGTTGGCCATCTTGGTGATATACACGCCCCGGTCGATATTACATATGGGCTAGTGGAGGCGTGCTCAAGGTAAGTTGTTTATGGTTTTTTTCTTTTCCAACACATTCTGACGTCAGTGTCGACGGATGCCGGCCCTTCCCTAAACAGTCCGATTGCGTCGCCCAGGGTGAAATGTTCTGCGTGATTTGGCAGACGTCGTCCTTTGCTATGTGGCTCGTCATTGTATGCCAGGCTGCGTCGCTGTTTGCATGCCTGAATTGTATATTTGCAACCAGCCAGTGGGTTAGCCAATCGGGCTGGAAAGTGCTGGCTGTTCTTCTGTCCACGGCATGCCTTCTACAGGCATGTTCCACGCTTTCTATTGCTATACTACTTGAAACCCATCATTCTTTCCAGCTTAGACAGTGGAAACTGGGCTGGTGTTGGGCGTTTGCCACTGCGTCGTGGGTCTTGACCGTCATGGTTATCACTGCCATAATAAGCGTAGGACTCATGTCCCCCAACGACTATGACGAATTTTTCGACTCGGAACTTGAATATGAAGATGATGACGATGACGATGTCCAGAGCGATCAAAGAGACGACTTTTATTATTATCGCCGTGAGACCAACCGCAGATATAATTATTCTTCTTCATAAATCTGTTAGGTTTGGCATAACTAATGGGGTTTTGGCCCTAAACATGAGCATTCTTTCATATCCGTGGCTTGGCAATCAAGCAAAACCCATGGTGTATTTTTGTGTTGTAATAATTGTTTTTGATAGTAATGATGTGATCCATAGTAATCATAGTAAACACAGTATGTTGTAAGTCATGATGATCATAGTAATTATACTGTGGTCATCTCATAGTAATCATACACATACCACGTTATATCATACTATCCATGCATTTCCCCAGCCTCTTTGTAAGCAGCGGCGCTCACCTTCATATTACTCCTCTTCATCTGGCTCAAAAAGATCAAGATCCAGAACATTCGGCTTGCCAGCAACAGGATCAATATGGGGTCTTTCTCCATATGATACCAGCGATGATCGCCGTCGATGCCTTAAAGACGCATCCAACTCGTCACTTGTTCTTTTGGTGTTTTCTGCAGATGCTTTACCGTCATTTTGGCTAGCCTCTTGTCCTCCATTACTGTCGTCGTTTGCAAGTGCTGCTTGGAGAGCCATGGATCCTTTGCGCAGCTCATCTTCAGTAGGCCAAGGAAAGTTGGCATTTTCAGGAGCCTGTGGATTATATCCTTCGGGAGCACGTGTGAACTTGGTGATCCTAGTCGCATACGCAAGCAGCTCTTTGGCAGAAACTTTGGTATCACGGTGGTCATCTGGTATTGAAGGAAGTGCATGTAATTTCCTCCGGCTATCCGATAATCCAACTAAAACGCCATTGATATCCTTGTCGAGGGCATCTATCTCGGTCTTGAGCTCGCCTATTTCCTGGCCTATGCGCTGGTGTAAAATGAGCTCGTCCAACGCATCACTGAGCTCCTTCTCGGCCCTGACGACCCTGCTTCCCTGAGATTTGTCGACATTAAATCGAGAAACACCTTCCACTAGCATAGCCAATGATCTGTCGAACTCGCGGAATGCGGTATCCAAGCGTTTTGCTGGCGCTATGGACATGTTGTTGTGTGGGGAATGAGGAAGAGGAAGGTGGACGAGCACAACTGAGAAGTCATCGAGAATTTCGAGCAGTACAGAAGTACATTGAGTACAATTTACTGCCAAGAATTGCAATGTTTGGGTGAAACTTAAATTAACCAATCTTTATTATCACTATATTATTATAACTCTTATACCTTAAAACGTCTAATATATAGTAACTTGACTGCTTAGTATGTCAAAACTGCTTAGTATAGCTTAACTGCTTACTGCATCTAACAGTTAACCAAACCACTTGAAGATAACACAACAAATCCAACTATCTTCTCAATAACTGTCATATAAAGTAAATTCAATGACACGCTAATGAAAGAAATAAATCTCAAATAACACATAACAAAAATAAAACTCCTGCTAACCGAAATCATCCATTCTCTCTCAATGCCTCATTTGGCCTCCCATTTCGCTTTTTGGGAACTTCATCGTGTTTCCAAACCTAATATCTTCATTCCAACATTACCTTGAAAACCTCGCGGAATATCGTCGGCACCGCGGCTTCTAGTGGCAGGAGTTTCTATTTATCGGAGTATCACCCCCTGTGGTTTTTTTTTGCTTGTCATTTACGGGGTGTTTTGATCCTCCATGCCCGATTCTCAGTCCATTCCGCTTCAAACCATGCCACACCGCCCTTCCTATGACCAGGGCGACGACGACGACGATCTCATTGTCCACTTGCCGGATGACGAGGCTCCGCTTATAGATCCCAGAGCTCAAGAGCCGGGGTTTCTGGACCGCCTGGTTGGCGTTGGCAAGGTGGCTCGGCACCAGGAGCGCATTGTTTCTTACGGTACTGCTGCTTCCAAGCAGTATATTTACTGCACAAATGCCTTCTCGAATGCCAAGTACTCGCCGTTGACTTTCCTTCCCGTCATTTTGTACGAGCAGTTCAAGTTCTTCTTCAATCTGTACTTTCTGCTCGTCGCCCTTTCTCAGGCCATTCCCGTCCTCAGAATAGGCTATCTTTCCTCGTATATTGTGCCCCTGGCCTTTGTACTGACTGTCACCATGGGCAAAGAGGCTTGGGATGACATTCAGCGTCGTCGTCGTGACCGTGAGTCCAATGGAGAACTCTTTGAATCGGTGACCCGTCCTCGACCCATCAAGTCCGCTGATCTCCGGGTCGGCGATATTATCCGAATTCACAAGGATCAGCGCATTCCTGCAGACATGATTCTTTTGTCATCTTCGGAATCCTCGGCTGAGTCGTTCATTCGTACCGATCAACTGGATGGAGAGACCGACTGGAAGCTCAGAATCGCATGCCCCCTTACTCAGGCCCAGGACACAGATTCGCTCATGCTTGGTGTCCGAATCACCGCTAGTCCTCCAGAGAAAGATATTCATGAGTTCATCGGCACTTTGGAGTACCACCAATCATCAGTCGGTCTTTCGGTCGATAATACTCTGTGGGCAAATACCGTTTTGGCTTCCGGAAGCGTCGTTGGCATGATCATATATACTGGCAAAGACACTCGCCAAGCTATGAACTCTTCCACTGCTGGAACAAAAGTCGGACTATTAGAGCTGGAAATTAACAGCCTCTCCAAAATTTTATGTGCGTGTGTGTTTCTGTTGAGTATTGGGCTCGTTGCCATTCATGGATTTGGAGAAGACTGGTACGTTTCAATCATGAGGTTTCTTATTCTCTTCTCAACTATCATCCCCGTCAGTTTGAGAGTCAACCTAGATATGGCTAAGTCCGTGTATGCATACCAGATTGAGCATGACGAATCTATTCCTGGGACTATTGTCCGAACCAGTACCATTCCCGAAGATCTGGGCAGAATAGAATACCTCCTCACTGACAAAACCGGCACGTTGACTCAGAATGATATGGAGCTAAAGAAAATCCACGTCGGTACTGTATCATATGCGGGAGATGCCATGGATGAAGTGGCCTCATTTGTTGGAGGAGGCACTGAAAGCATTAGATCTCGAAGGGAAGTTCGAGCAAGAGTTAGGGACTTAGTCCTTTGTCTGGCCGTTTGCCATTCTGTTACTCCTTCTTATGATGAAGGTGTTATTACATATCAAGCAGCATCACCTGATGAAATTGCCATCGTTAAGTGGACATCTCGAATGGGGCTTTCACTGTCGCGGAGAGATCGTCATTCTATGACGCTGTTACACGAAGCTTCACAATCGCATAAAAATTACAACATTTTGAATGTTTTTCCTTTTAATTCTGACAAAAAGAGAATGGGCGTCATTGTTTCGGATGATAATGGCGAAATATGGTTCTTTGAAAAGGGTGCTGATGTTGTCATGGCAGGCATTGTTCAGCAAACCGATTGGTTAGAAGAAGAACTCGGTAACATGGCTCGTGAAGGCTTGCGAACCTTGGTAATCGCCAGGAAAAAACTTACTAGCAAACTCTACGAGACCTTTTCTCAGAAATACGAATCTGCTTCGATGTCAATGGCGAACCGAGACCTGGCGATGCAGAGAGTTATTGGTGAATATCTGGAGCATGATCTCGAGCTTTTGGGAGTAACTGGTGTAGAAGATCGGCTGCAGAAGGATATGAAACCCTCATTGGAGCTTTTGCGAAATGCTGGTATTAAAATCTGGATGCTGACTGGTGACAAGGTTGAGACGGCGAGGTGCGTCGCTGTTTCGGCAAAATTGGTTGGTCGCGGCCAATACATTCACACAGTTACAAAGTTACACGAACGCGATTTAGCTCTAGAAACTATTGAGTTCTTGACTCAAAAGCCTGACGCTTGTTTGCTTATTGATGGCGAGTCGCTCTCACTATTTATAACGCATTTCCGACAACGATTTATTGAAGCAGCTGTCCGGTTGCCGGCTGTTATCGCCTGCCGTTGCACTCCGCAACAAAAAGCCGATGTGGCAATTCTCATCAGGCAAGCGACCAAAAAGAGAATATGCTGCATTGGTGATGGCGGTAATGATGTCAGTATGATCCAAGCAGCAGATGTGGGCATCGGCATTGTTGGAAAAGAAGGCAAGCAGGCCTCTCTGGCAGCCGACTTCTCAGTATTGCAGTTTTGTTATATTACAAAGTTATTCGTGTGGCATGGTCGAAATTCATATAAAAGATCGGCGAAACTGGCCCAGTTTGTGATTCATCGTGGACTGATAATCAGTATCTGTCAAACAGTATACTCTATTGCATCGTTATTTACGCCACTTGCGTTATTTCAGGGTTGGCTTATGGTTGGTTATGCCACGGTATATACCATGGCCCCTGTCTTCTCTCTGGTTCTGGATAAGGATGTTGACGAGCATTTGGCTAATCTTTATCCGGAGTTATATCGTGAACTTGTGGGTGGCAGATCATTATCCTATCGCACATTTTTCATCTGGGTTTTGGTATCATTATATCAGGGCGGCATGATCCAAGGAATGTCTCAACTGTTAGTTGGAATTGACCAGGAGCTGTTCAAAAGAATGGTCAGCGTTAGCTTCACTTCACTTCTGCTCAACGAGCTCATCATGGTAGCTCTAGAGATTATCACATGGAACAAAATCATGATCCTCTGTGAATTTGTTACTCTGGGAATTTATATTGGTTCTATACCATATCTCGGTGACTATTATGATTTGGATTATATCATCAGCCTGCCATTTTACTGGAAAACAGCTCTCATTACTGCCTCTGCATTGATTCCTCCTTGGATTGGCAAAGCTCTTCGACGAAGATTGAAACCTCCTAATTATGCCAAAGTTCAACAAGTGTAGGATATATTAATAATTTAATATTTATCATAAATAATTGCTGGTATTCTGTAACCTCTATTCGTTGATTTGTGCAGGTAGGCCTTCTTTATGGGCTGAACATAAACCTTTAAACACCATATAGCAGTCCGTAACTTTGCAAAGCATTATGTATATAAATAATTTCAAAGATATTTGGCAAAATTTCTGCTTTTTATCGCAATACCAAATCTCAAAAGGGCGTCTGAATCTGTTCAAATGCTTCTGTTTAGAATTTTTCTGTTCATAATTGCAAGTTGCGGAATAGCTGCACAAGTGGAAGAACTATGGAAAGGAATATCCGTGAGCTCTGCCACTATCTCTGCTACTGTGTCTCCGACGCCTCTTTCGGCTGATGAGCTTGCTGGTCCTCACCAAATGCCTGCGCAAGACAATGAATACCGGCTACCATGGGACTTTATGTGGGGATGGGCAGCTACAGCACCTCAGATTGAAGGCGCCGTGAATGCAGATGGCCGAGGACCGTCTATCTGGGATAATGTTGTCCACAAAGTACCAGGATTTGTGAAAAATGGCGATACTCTCGATATCACTACCAATCATTACTACCTCTACAAGCAAGATACGCTGCGCTTGAAAGAGCTCGGCATTCCTTGCTATTCGATGTCGATTTCTTGGTCGCGAATCTTCCCATTGGGCCGTGGAGAAGTCAATGAACACGGTTTGAACCATTACATTGATGAAGTAAGAGACCTTCATGAACAAGGTATAAAGCCGATTGTAACGTTATACCATTGGGACCTCCCACAGGCTCTGCAGAATGAAAACGGCGGGTGGCTGAGTCCCCAAATTGTAGACGACTTTGTTGAGTACAGTAGAGTTGTATTTGAAGCTCTGGCGCCTTATGTCGACACCTGGATTACGTTGAATGAACCGCAGATATTCTGTCAGGACTATGCAAACTGGCCACAGCAAGATGTACCTGAAGATGTATTTCCAGTACACGGGTACACTGATGCCGACCAGCGTAAATACACTTGCGGCCACCACGCTTTGTTAGCTCATGCCGGTGCAGTTGAGGTATTGAGAACTGAAATTGAGCCAATATACGGGAAAGCTCGTATATCGTTTGCCAACTCTTGGGATTACGTGATCCCCCATGATTCAGAGTCTGAAACTGACCTGCTTGCTGCAGAAAGAATGCTGGAATTCACAGCTGGCTGGTTTGGTAACCCTGTGTACATTGACGGCCAGTATCCCGAATCCTTGAGAGAAGCCTTTGATTTGCCTTATTTTTCAGACGAAGAAGCGTCACGGATTCTTGGTTCCACCGATTTCTATGCATGGGATGCTTACACGGGTCATTTTGCTCAAGCTCCCGACGATGATGACGAAGATGGTAACTTCTACGACTGCGTAGCGGATTCGAGCCACAGACTTTATCCGCTATGCGGTACAGAAACCTTTACATCTGCCGGTAACTGGCCAGTTGGCTCGCCATCCGAAGAATCCTGGTTATACAATACACCTGAGATGTTCAAACAGGGTGTTTTGTGGTCATGGGATTATTTCGAACCCGAAGAATATTTCATTCCGGAAATGGGTTTTAGCGTCAAAGGAGAAAATAAAGAACTTCTGGATTATGCCAAAATGGATGATCCTAGAGTAGATTATTTCACACGATATCTTCGAAGTGCCCTGGAATTGGTCAACGAGGAAGAAGTGAACCTTATTGGTCTCATGGCCTGGTCAGCAATGGACAATTTTGAGTGGAGACAGGGCACTGAATCACGCTTTGGGTTGCAATATGTCAACTATACAACCCAGGAGAGACACTTCAAAAAATCTGCCTTTTACTTCCGTGACTTTTTCGAGTACCACGTTGAGTAACGCTGTTTGCTCGCCAGTAATGCTTGAACCGTATACTTTAATGAGTCTATCTTGCTCTCGACCGGGCATTACTTGGGCCATCTTCTGGTTTTCTCGTAGATTTATCATCCTTAATGCTATAAGAGCGCTGGCTTTCATTGTCCTCGTCGTCTTCGTCTTCGTCGTCCTCATCGTAACCTTCAGGCTCGTCATCCGCTTGTTCGTCTTGTTTGGGCTTTCTTCTTTCGAAATCCATCGTATGAGCAGATCTCAGTTTCAAACTCATGGCTGCAATGACAGGTGTAGCCATTTGAGAAATAGTATGACGAGTGCTGGCTGGCGTCGAAGGAGTGCCCTGCTGCATTTCTGTTCTAGGCGATGCTTCTTCGTCGTGGTGAGCACCAGTATGTCGCGACGGTAGAACGTAGGGCAAACTCACATCCCTTGATGCCCTTGATCTAGTAACGTTGGCGCAGTGCTCGTTTTCTACTCGAAAGAAAATCCAGATGAATCGTCTAATGAGCTCTGTTAAGGCAACGAAAAAACTCACTGTGGCGCTTTGTTCGATTTGAGACCAGAAAATAGGATAAAAGACCCAATTGAATCGCAAAATACTATCAGTTACCATTACTGTATAGTACGGCCACTTTGCTCTAAATGCAAGCTCCGATCTTAGCCATTTGTTCTTGGTCTCATAAGGCTGGCCCAGAGAAAAGTCCATCACTATGTCCCAGAAGGAAGAGTAAGCTGCATTAATGGTCGCAAACGTGATATAGCAGGCCTTGTATCGTGACGAATTTCGATTAATTCGTAGATAACTGAGAAACATATTGGTCATAATCCAGCAGAAGTACTTTGCAGCATTAGCTAAATGTGGAAACCAGTTGCCGCTATCTGCAAATCGTCTGAAACATTGAACGAAACGCCATATTCCAGGAAGACAGTTTAAAAAGCCCAAAACTCTCGATTTAGAAGAAGAGCAGCGAGATGCATGCGATCCAAATGAACCAGAGTGCCTCCAGTGATCCGCGTATAGGCAAAAAAACATTGAAGCGTTCGATAGAGAATAGTTCAGACTGCAGAAAATATCTCCAAGAAAAAAATCTCGAAATTCAATTGGATATAATCCTGACAGTACCAGTCTTCCAAGAGCAATAATTAGCCATTTGCGAGACTTCCAATAAAAGAACGGAACAGGTGCAAAGAATAGAATCACCACAAGACCAAGATAGATTGGGGGAAAGTAACGTCCAGGAAATGATTCGGGGTGAAAGTCGTTTAACGACAGCCATGCAAAAAGACTTAAAAGAAACATGCCAAAAGCGGGGAGAACTCCATATTGCTGGTAATCGAGATGATACCTTTGGTCAAACTCGAAGATAAATGGGTAATTTATCTTGAACTTTGCCCATACACAGAGGTTAAGCGTAAATAAGCAGAGAATCAGATTGGCAAGAAAAAATCCTCCCCACAACTGGAATAGGTATCGGGTGTCGGGGTACAGAGGATCTCGTAGATTCTTTATGCCGTTATATACAGCGTGAACAAACAGAGGCAAAGCCAGTCCCAGAAATAGTCCTGTCATGAACATACTGCTATAGTGATATTCGGGAAGCTCGCTGGCCCGGAGCCTTTCGACGGCCCGCTTGTGATTACCATTTTCGAAATAAAGGGCAAAAGTATCTTCGGTTCTCGAAACAAGATTATCCAACAAATCACCCTGAACAAACTGTTTGGTCTTTATTTGATTCATGTATCCGTTCAGATGGTTTGAATCGGCGGTTTTGTCGAACTTTTTCATGATTTTGCGAACTGCCGTGACATTTAGCGATCGAAAGCTTTTCAGCAGCTCGAGCGAGATGTAAAATTCTGTCATAGCTGTCTTTAGCTTCCTTCGTGCTATGCTGTGATGGACGTAGTCCTGCTTTCTCGTGTAATCGCCGGCAATACCGGCGACATCCTGGTTGGGTCCTGGGTTAGGCTGTTTTGGCTGTTTGCCGTTCTTCTTGTTGAATGATTTGACGTAACTTTTGGTGAATTCTGGCAAAGAAGGTAGTTCGAGCTTTCTCAAGGCCTCGATATGTGGACTCCGCGGTACGATGATGGCTTGATCTTCTTTTGTGCTTTTGCTTCGACGTCGTTCAGAATCCATCATGATCAGTTGATCTTGTAGGGTAAGAAACCGCTCTAAAGCCCACTTCTCTTTTGCTTCATAAAAACTTTCCACCTTGTTTACTTGCTCGTCCATCCATGCTAGAAATGTCTTTTCGGCCGTTCGTTTGCTCAGAGTGTGCATATGTACGTCTTGTGCACCCAGGTTATCAGGAGTACTAGAATATCCAGCTCTAGGGGTATCTAGTAGTGGCGATTCGTCCGTAAGCTCTTCATGCGGTCTAGTCTCGTTGTTCTCGTTGTGGTGCCTGGTAACTTGGCCAAAGCTCACACGAGGATTCCCCATAGCAGGAGGAGGCAGCTCCAGCGTGCCTCTTCTAGTCACCTTCGACGACGTTGTAGACTTGGGCGTTTCTGTAGCTCTTGTCCCGAACGGTGACACGGCGACATGATGGTTGAGCATTTGTCCAGTCGTCAACGAGCCCGGCTGTTTCTTCAGCCCAGATCTGTTGACAGCCGTGGAAGATCCCTCTGGCGGCGTTTCTTCTCGAACCGCAGATTCTTCATCAGTATTTATATGCTTGAACAGCTTTTTCAGCAGCTTTTTTCCTTCTTTATAGTCCACATATTGGTTTCTCCACTCGGGGACCTGGTATGGTTAGCACGTGCTCGAGGACCAATTGCCGGCAGAACACTTACCAGATTCTCTTTGAGTTGACTGAAATGTTAATGTGAGTTTCTTTGATGCTTCTACGTTTACTTACAGTTCGAACTTCATTTCAGCGCAATTTCTGTCGTGCTAACGTGCCATATGGCAGAACTGAACAAGGTAATGGTATAAGGCAAAGGCAGAAATTGCGAAGAAATATTTCCTTATCCGGGAGGATTTTAAAAGTATCCTCAGCGTTGCAGTTTATATAATTGCTGTTTCAAATATGTCTCGGAATCTGTTGTTTTGTGTTAGTTTGCAGCCTTGCTTGTTTGTGATCGGTAAAGTGATGATCTGCCGAAGCAATGCCAAAACAGCGGACGATGAGAGAGGTAGAGTTATCAGGAGAAAAGTCGACCAGTAACGATGAACTCTGATGTCCGGTATGTATGCTGCATGGGTTATAGTAGTCTTTGAGATGTCTTAGCTACTCCTTATTTAAATGTTCTTAATGCTGTCTTTGGTTGTAAATTGATCCAACATAGATGTCTTAGTACATGTATATGCCATTGGAGCTGATGCTGTCAACGTTATTCATAGAATTTTTCAACATAGAACAAGTCTAACGTGGACACTTTTCAGTAAGGCCCTGTTATATGTATATTTTGTGAGTTTCTGTGTTTTTCTGGTCGAAAATCGGTCATTTATACAAGTTTTATGTTTTTTCTTGCGTTTTTGTCAACTATGTGCGGGCCCTGCACATAGTGGGACTAATGTTCGACTTTTTTTTTCAACGAAAAAAAGTTGGAAAAAAGTCGAGCCCTTAGAAAAAAAGCCGGCGACTTGGAAAAAGTTCGACTAAAGTTGAGTCACATGACCTTCCTGCATTCTGATTGGTTGACCAAACGAAGCCTACAACTTACACATAAGTGTATAGAATGCTTTATTTTCTCTATATC
>JAJMJF010000050.1:0-63692 GCA_030563415.1 Casaregolazyma lundiana
TATTGACTTTGGTAAAACCCAGTTAGCTACCTAGACATCTATTGACCATCACTGAACCATCAAAATGGCCGCAATCAGCACCGTCGAAACACCAGAAACCACTCATGCTCAGGTAATAAGAATCATTGCGTTAGAACGTATGTTCACGTATATATGGCGGGGTTTTTACTTTGAATCAACGGGTGGTGTGGAGAAGCAACATTGAGCTATAAATATTCTCCATTTGCTTTATTTCGTAGAAAAAGGAAATATTATTTATACAAAGGCATGTTATTAGAAATTGTTTGACTAGAGTGGTCATTACAGAAAGAGCATATACGTCTCAAGGCTACAATACTTGGAGCGGAATGATTGATGCTACAGCTGACCGTTGTCGAGACAGCAAACAATGCCCGAGAAACTAGTTAAGAGTAGGTTCGCTCTTAAAGTATGAAGTGAATTCTATCTTTTCCTGCAGACCAATGGTCACAGATGTCTTTTTTGGCTGATTCAACATCATTACAGAACG
This sequence comes from Casaregolazyma lundiana, assembly GCA_030563415.1. Classification (NCBI taxonomy): domain Eukaryota; kingdom Fungi; phylum Ascomycota; class Dipodascomycetes; order Dipodascales; family Trichomonascaceae; genus Casaregolazyma; species Casaregolazyma lundiana. Next base: position 509 of record JAJMJF010000050.1, read on the forward strand.
AGACACAACACAACAAAAAAAATGTGCCTCTTGAGTAGTAAAATCGCTTGTTCTCAAAGTAAGGCCAATAGTGAGTATGGAGTGTCACGCCATATTCCTAGACGCAGTATTCTGCTGCATAATTTCACCAAATTATAAGTGAGACCTGCAGTGCTGCTTCAATTGAAGCATCACAATTTACGTCCAGTGGTGATTCAGATAAAAATAGGGTGATTTTTCCTGAGGATTTAGACATTAAAATTTCTCAGAACCAAACATTTTCGGTGGCATTATGGTTCAACATGCTCAGAACATCGGCAGGCGATACACTTTGATGATCTTAGAACCGCTTAGAATTTTTACATTATATATCTTTATTTAGCGTCCAAACATCCAATATGTTGATCCTATAATTTGCTATATTTTAATGTTCAACACAGTCGTTCTCGCTCTTGCTATTCTTGCTATTCTTGCTGTTTCTTAGTATTGCTGCATTTCTAGTTGATCTATCTGTATTGACTGAAGCGCGTCTCTACCAATATTTACCTCACGCCATCATAAGAAAAAAAAAAACAAAAAACAAAGCTCGAGCAAGCACACGAGACATACCGACTAAAGGCCTCCACCGTTGTCCATTGTGATCGACTGGACCTGTAGTGCTTTGAATTAGTCTAAGCTCACATAAAACACATTATCGATCCGGATTGAAGCTTCGCCTTGAATTAGTCACCGATCGTAACGTCATCTTATTTACAACAACTCTATTATTAATGATTGGAAATTGTTGGCTCCAGATGTTTGTTCTTTTCTTTTAGTTTTGATGATCGTCACCTTTTTTTCCTAACCTGAAACTTTGAGGAATGTTAACAATCAATTAGCGCACCCGCAGATCAACAATAGTACACGTAAATATGTCGTATCTTAAACATAGAATTGAAACATTAAACTTAATATAGCACGAGAAGATTTTTTTTTTCAGCCAACATCCGTAATTCCAGGTCACCAAGGATCACCAAGTTAAAAAATTTTCGGAGCAAATGCCTTTGTGATTTATCAATTAGACGATTTGCGGCCGAGAATGCTGGAAATTTCTTTTTTGATATGCGCCCACATTTGCCATGTTGGCCTGCCTCGTAAACTTAAATATTCCAACAGTAATCCAATATTACTTCAGTGATATTCTCCACTTCACCACTTTATCAGCACCTGACCAAGCATAGGTAATAATGTAATAAATAATGAAAATTTTCTATTCATATGACGATATGCATCTTGAAATATCGCAAAAATTGTTGCCCACACACGAGACGTTCGAGATCTGGCTTTTTCTTTCGCTTGTAGGTCGTTCTAGAATCCTAGAACTATGCCAAGGCTCGGAAAATCCAAAACGTAGAAATTCGCCGCACATAAAGCAAACTATTCCATTATCGTGCGAAGAAGTGTGCAAATGTGGCCTGATGCAGAAAAAACCATGCCTTGATTAGGATATGTGCTTCCTAATACGGATCAAACAAAGCGGGAAGTAAGCAGTATTAGTTCCCGCTTGATATTTTTGCTAAAGAAAAAAAAAAAGTGGATCCTGATTATTTTGCGGATATAACTAAGCTGGCTCGGGTCCTCGAAATGGTCCAATCTTCATCATGCTTGTGTTTTTGCAACTTCTTTCGGCATGCTATATACTGTTCTTCAGCCAGACTTGGGCTGACGATAGTCAATGCGCGATAGTACCGGGTGATAAAGGTTTCACTGTCCGCTATTATCTTAGTCTTCCGTTTGCGAGATACGTGCAGACCGCAGCTGCTATGATCGGGCTGACCGATTGGAGCAATTCTCTCGCTATCAAGACGGTAGAGGGAGTTACCGATCTGGAATTTGCGTATCCTAACATCCCCGCTAAAAAAGACGCATATTATGTCGGCGAAATTTATGGATACAAGTTCAACGTTCACAACTTTGGCGCAAAGTACGAAGGGTATTTCCTGGCCGAGAAAACCGGCAACTACAAGTTCATAGCCCAGAATGCAGATGATAACATCCTTCTTGCATTCGGCAAAGGAATAGCTCATCAGTGTTGTTCGGAAGATCCTCAGATCCAAGATGTCGGCAACTCACTTTTCGCTCACTTCATCGACAGTTGGACGTATAAGGTTGAAAAGACGTTTAAATTGGAGGCTGGTGGTTACTACCCCATTCTAATATACTATTATAACCAGGGTGGACCAGCTCACTTCAATATTTCTTATATTGATCCCAGCGGAGTCGAGCATACGACTTTTGAATCGGTACATCAGGTGAAAGAATACAAGTGCATACATCCCGAGACAATAACAGAGCCATGGACTGGAACTGTTACCACTAGTACCACTATTCTTCCAACTGGTTCTATTCCGGCGAGCGTTATCGTTAGAGTTCCAGAGAGTTACGAGACAAGAACAGTGCCGTGGACCGGAAGTGCCACGACAACTACCACAGTACCTCCAAGAGGGCGCGCTCCAGGAACTGTCGTTGTCGAAACGCCTTACAGTTATGTGACCACGACCGTGGGATGGACAGGAACTGTGACCGAATTAACCACTGTTTCTCCAAGTGGTACCGCACCCGGAACTGTTATCGTGCAGACACCTTACAGCTATGTTACCACCACGAGGGCCTGGACAGGAACTGGTATAGAAACTACTACTGTTCCTGCAAGCGCTTCTGTACCGGGAACTGTCATCATCGAAACGCCATATAGTTATGATACCACGACGCTAGGCTGGACAGGAACTTACACCGCTGCTACTACCGTGCCTCCAAGTGGTTCTGTACCCGGGACTGTCATTGTGGAGACACCTTACAGCTATGTTACCACAACGAGGGTCTGGACAGGAACTGGTATAGAAACTACTACTGTTCCTGCAAGCGGTTCTGTGCCGGGAACTGTAATTGTTGAAACGCCTTATAGTTATTATACCACGACAGTAGGCTGGACAGGAACTTATACGGCTGCTACCACAGTTCCTGCAAGTGGTTCTGTTCCCGGTACTGTCATTATCGAGACACCTTATAGTTATGTCACAACTACGGTAGGCTGGACAGGAACTGGTATAGAAACTAAAACAGTGTCTCCAAATGGTACGGCACCTGGAACTGTCATTGTCGAGACGCCTTATAGCTATGCGACCACCACGAGGGGCTGGACAGGAACCGGTAGGACTACCACTACTGTTCCACCAAGTGGCAGCGCACCAGGAATGGTGATTGTTGAGACACCATCGACCACGGCTAGTCCTTCGAGCGGTTCTATAATTGGCGTTGTAAAGTTAGACAAAATCTCTAGCAGCGCTCCGCCTGGATACGTGACGACAACAATGCCGTGGACCGGAAGTTATACGGCAGTTACTACTGTCTCTCCGAATGGCACTGCACCTGGAACTGTCATCATCGAGACACCTCATAGCTATGTGACCACCACTAGGGCCTGGACAGGAGCCGCGACGACGACCACTACTGTTCCACCAAGTGGCAGTGCACCAGGAACAGTTATTGTTGAGACACCATCGACGACGGCTAGTCCTTCAAATGGCTCTGTAATTGGCGTGGTAAAGTTAGACAAGGCTTCGAGCAGTGATGCACCGAGATATGTGACGACAACAATGACGTGGGCAGGAAATGGTGCCAGTACTAGCACAGTACCTCCCAGTGGTTCTGCGCCTGGAACTGTCATTGTAAAGGTGCCATCGAATGGTAAGAATTATATGACGACAACGGTTCCATGGACTGGAACAAGTACCACTACTTCCACAGTTGCTCCAAGTGGCTCTAATCCGGGAACTGTATTTGTCAAGACTCCAAGCAAGTACGCGACGTCTGCTGTTGAAGATCCACAGGGATCTATCTATACTGAAATGAGAACAGACTTGATCACTATTACTTCTTGCGGGGAACAAGCTTGCAGCGAGTCCGAGTCAGCCTCTGTGAGCCAGCCTGTATACACTGACATCAGCACCAGGATTATCACAGTCACTTCCTGCGGACCACAGAGCTGCAGTGAAACTTCTTTTGCTACTGGAGTGACAACAGTCACCGAAGCTACCACGACGTATACGACTTTCTGCCCGTTGCCCAGCGAGCATTCTCAGCAGCAAACGTCTCAGGGAGCATCTCAAACGGCGTCCGAAGAGCAGCCAAAAGCTAGTGTAACTGTAAGTGAAATACTAACTGGCGGAGAGACTGGAGCTTCTACACCAGGTGCTTCTAATGCACAGGGCGCTTCGAATACACCAGGCGCGTCAACTCTACCGGGCGCCTCAAATGCACCAGGAGCTTCGCAGGCCCCAAGACCCTCAGACACTCCTGCAGCTTCAAGAGAGATCCCTGTCGCTTCTCAGCCTGCCCCCTCTACTGTTCCTGTTGTAGCAGGAAGTAGCTCGCTGAAACTGGCGTCTACGCTACTTGCTGTTTCGGTATTTACCGCTCTTCTATTTTAATACGGCATACTGCAATTCGCCAGTGTCGTCCTATTTTTGTTCGCTTCTCTCACTATTTCTTTTTGAGTTCTCCTATATAATGTACCTTTGACATATTGTATGTAGTTGAATTGTTTTTTTTTTTTTAATTTTTATCTCGATTTTATAAACGCCATGTCCAAAACCACGTGACCCACTTTTTCGGTTAAAACCTCACATTCACCTTTCTTTCTTCCTTCCAACAACATCATGTCCAACTATCAGGACGACGATTTCGTAGATTATGCCAATGAAGGCAGCGATTACTGTATGTTGTCTATTATACCTTATGTGAGTCTTAAACTAACGCTTTAGATGACGAAGAAGGTTGGTTTTATGAACCCAGATCAGCTCGGCATTAGCTAACCGCCGCAGACCTCCAAGCCGATATAGCGGACGTTCGAGCCAATTTGGGGCCAAGTAATCTCTCAGACGGAGAAATCGAGGCTGCATTGGAGAAAAACGATTATGATATCGACCGAACTGTGCGCAATGTCCGGAACCAGCTGAATCGGGCTACGAAGAAAGCTGCTCAGAGTGCTCGAAAAGAACCTCAGGCAGCTCCCGTGACTGGTAAGTGTTGTGCAATTGTCCATGTATTGTTGAAAACTGGGTCTTAACTGAGGCAAGAATCCCCGGAGCCGGAGCCAAAACTGTCCAAATTGGCTCTGCTGGCAAAACAGAGGGCCGCAAACAGGACTCAGCTCGCCAGCTCATTAAAGTCTGTCGACTTGCTCAGTAAAATTAGCCAGCCGTCTTCAAATAATGCGACGGCTGGGCTGAAATCGAGCGCTTTATCTAGACTGGCTCGTCCAAAGTCTCGACCTGTCTCTTCAAAAACTTACAAAGTCAAACGAAAAGTTAAGATATTTCCTGTGGTCCACTATAGTGAAAACTATAAATCCTTGCATTTGCCCAGCTCTGAGTTGGGCTCCGTTTTTGACATGCATGAACGTATTCTTAGAGGCATTACTAACACTATTTATTTACCAGGTCAAGTGAACAAATCTGCATTTGAAAAACCCAGTCCGGATGACACTATTTTACAAGTTCAGGAACGTGGATTCAATAATACTGCTGCCAAGGAAAAAAAGCCTGCTACCAGCAAGCCCTCGTCAGCGGGAAATATTGTTCCACTAGCTAATAATCTGGCATCAGTCACAATAGGTAGTCCTTCGCCAGTTAAAAATATTCGGAAACTAGATATATTGGCCCAGGAGTCCAAGAAAAAAGATAATAAGCCTCACATTTCGTTTGTTGTTATTGGCCATGTGGATGCTGGAAAAAGTACTTTGATGGGCCGCATGCTACTCGATTCCGGTGCAGTATCTGAGCATGTTTTGAACAAATACAAGAAGCAGAGTGCAGATATAGGCAAGTCATCATTTGCTCTAGCGTGGGCATTTGACCAGCGTGAAGACGAACGTGAACGTGGAGTCACAATTGATATATGCGTATCTGCATTTGACTCCGATAAAGCCCATTTTACAGTCATCGATGCTCCTGGACATCGTGACTTTGTTCCTAACATGATTGCAGGATCTGCTCAGACGGATAATGCAATTTTGGTAGTTGACTCGGCTCCGGATGCCTTTGAGGCAGGATTCCGCTTAGATGGACAGACTAAGGAGCATGCTATTCTCGTGAGAAGTCTTGGTGTGGATAGTATTATTGTAGCTGTCAACAAACTGGATACTGCAGAATGGTCAAAACTACGATTCGAGCAGATTGAACATGAACTGTCGGACTTTTTGATCCACAAGGTCGGATTTTCCAAGAAAAACATCACATTTGTGCCCACCAGTGGCTTGTCGGGAGAAAATGTAGTCAAAAAGACGACTGAGCCAAAACTGACTGCGTGGTATAAGGGTCCCACTCTGCTTGAGGTTCTGGAGAAAAACTGCAGCCATTTAGATACGCAAACGCAGTTAAAAGACGCAAACTTCAGGCTGATCATTAGTGATGTTTATTCTGGTGAACACACTAGCGGTGTCACAGTGACTGGGAAGATCGATACTGGGGCAGTTCAGGTCGGCGAAACGGTAATAATATGTCCTGGGGGTACGACGTCACGGGTCAAATCTATCAAAGAAGAAAGCACTAACATATCCAAGCAATATGCCGTTGTCGGAGATCATATTAGTTTACTACTTGGTGACATTGAACTGGACAACGCTGTAGTTGGAGATGTTATATGCAACCTAGAATCTCCAGTTTCCTGCAGTAACAGCTTCACGAGTCGGATTGTCATTTTCGACATTAAGCGGCCCATTTTGCTAGGCACAAAGATGATTTTTCATCGTGGCAGAACCAATATTCCATGCAGGATTTCCAAGATCATTGCCAGCCTTGATAAGAGCAACGGAGAAGTGCTCAAGAAATCCCCTCGACATTTGACCAGTGGGCAAACGGCACAAGTCGAAATCACCCTGTCAGAAGATCAGACGATTCCGTTGGAGAGTTTCAAAGACAACAAGTCGTTGGGCCGATTTATATTAAGAAGCATGGGAAGCACGATTGCGGCCGGTGTAGTTGATGAAATTCGCCAGCAAGTGTAGTACGTACAGAGAGGTTCTGTGTAGTGTAGTATTAGGAGAGTATCCGTTATTGTACAATATTTTTGGAGCATATCGACAGAGTTGTGATCGACACATTGCCCATCACAGTAGTGTATCATTCACCAGTAAAAGCACGCCGATACTCAACGAGGCCCATATGATGATTTTACTTCCCCTTCTATTTCTCCTCTTGGCCTGTGCCAACTGCTCGTTGGCTGCGCTGATGTCGATATGCGTTTGCTGGGCATCGTCCAGTAAGCTCTGGATGCGATCAGTCTGAGTGCTCAAATGTGTAGCCAAGCTCGTCTGCAGCTCCGATATTTCCTGCATGGACTTTTGTGCATTTTTCACTTTATCGTGTGTAAGTTCCAGCTCCTCCAGCAATGCATTGGACTCCAATTCCAGCTGCTGGATCTGCTCAGCACCGAGCTGTAAATTTGGAGCCTCATTTTCAGTAAGCTCGGCAGGCATAACATCCGAAAAAGACACTGCCGGTGCACTATGCAAGCTGCTCTTGGCCTTCTCCATCTGCCTAGCGAGCCGGATTTGTTGCTGAGAAGCATGGAAATTAGATACAGTTTTGAGCTGGTAATTCAGCAGCCACAACATGCCGCTCCGGTGCAACGCCAGAGTTTTAGCGCTGCCGTCGGCTTTGGGATCAGCAAGAAGCTTCTGAAGAGCTGACTTGGCCTGAAGTTTGGCAACGCGGTCCTTCTCAAAGTTCTCGAGCTGCCGGATCAGCGACGCCTGGTTCTGGATGATCATGCGGGTTTCATAGTCGATATCGTCGCGCTGTTTTTCCGAAAGCGAGTTATTAAAAGAAGCAGCCTTTGTATTTGACAAATAGAGGGGTTTTATGCGTTGGAGGTTTTGGTATAATTCAAGAATTCGGGTGTTCTGAGCAGTTAGCACCAAGAGTGGACATGGCATGCCAATAAACTTACAATATTCTGGCACTGTTCCGTCAGTTTATCAGTGTGTTTTTCTGTTTCTTGCAAAGATGGTTGCGGTAATCCGCGTTTTTCAAGATAATTGCGGACAATTTCCTGGTACAGAAGCGTGTTGTCCATGTTAAGTGGTGAAGAGGAAGATGAAGTGAAGCTAATAGTTGCAGTTACGTGAACATGAACTAATCATAAAATCCGTAAATATCATACTTCCACATATCAAAAATATCTACCACTTTCTTTCCATTTATGTCTACTAATTTTAATTCCATCTAACCGTTCATTCATCTTATTAACCACCAGCTGCATAGCATTGTGTTCCATACTTGATCAACGCATTCAAGCCATGAGCAAAACAGGAAACTTGCAGCACATTGATAAAAAAACAACAAGCAAACTATAAAACATAATAATTATATATATTTATACATGACAGATTTTGGAACTCGGCTATTATATTTCATTTCCCGGTTAAAAATGTATTTAAGGTGAAGGTTTGTCAGTTCAATGAGCAGCATGCTAGGCTTATGAGCAGGAATAACTGAAATAACGGACTAAACGGTAACAGAATACGACTCAGGGAGTTACGGGATAAAGAGAGAGACGGATACAAGCTGCGGTGAATTTTGTGGAATATCAATAGGAAAGTTATTTATCGTTGGTAGTTGACTTATCGTTGATCTCTGACTTGTCGTTGATAGTTGGCTATTAAACGTTGAGCGTTCTAATTTACTGCTAGTTGACATTGTTATTGACATTGCTATTGACACTGCTATTGACACTGCTAGTCGACATTTCAGCCGACATCACCCTTTAAATGTTGACTTCTAACCATCACCTCACCTTGACTCCCTCACGCTTGTTTGTGGTTCGTTGCCATCGTTAATTTTTTTTTCTCACTTTGAACTTCGTTGCACCTCCTTTAATTCTGCATTAACACCTTACTCATGAGCCGTAATCACTTGCGAAAACGCCGTCACGACCGGCACGATGACAGGTATGAAAGACGGCCTCGTAGTAGATCGCCCCGTCGGTTTGATCGGCATGATTCTGGTAGGTGGAATACTAGATCTCGGTCGCCCGACCGGAGTACTAAGGAAAAGGATGAGAGCAAGCAAGCGTCTCCCGCTATCGACGCTGCCGCCATTGCAGCAGCCGCAGCTGCTAAAATCAACGCCATGCTGAGCTCCAAGGCCGTCAAGGATGACGCCAAACCCAAGAAGGAACTGCGCTCTGTCAGTCCGCCAGTGGTGGGTAACGATGAAAAGAAGCCTATTATTGTTCAAACTGTGGACATCAACGATCTCAGGAATAAATATTTGCTCACTAAAGCAGCTACTCAGCAAGAGATATCTAAACAGACCGGGGCCACGGTCACAACGGGAGGCCGCTATTTTCCCGACAAGTCTCTGTCGACGGAACAGAATCCCCCGTTACATGTGAGAATCGAAGCTGATAATCAAGATTCTATTGACAGGGCTGTTGAACGTGTGAATGAACTAATTAACCAGGAACTTGGTGATTTGATTGACCAGAAGCGGCTGGGCATGATGCGACGTGACGGCCTATTGCCCGAGGATTATGACCGAAGAAGAGCCTTAATTCTGGGCTCTTCCAACCGGTTGATCCAAGCTGGCAGCGCCAGTCCTCCTGAGCCTAACGAACTTTCATTGTCATCATCTAGCAACCAGAACTTGAGCCACACTCTGGATTTCAGCAGTGGAATCAATAGCTTTGGTACGACAGTGCTTGATGCTGCTAGCAGTCAAAGTACTGCAGTCAATTCTAGCTTTGGAACGCCTAACTTTGGGCCTCCACCACTCTCTACCTATAATAATCACCGGCCAACAGCTGATATCCCCATCAGACTTGATAGGTATGTTAAAGTTTACACTGCAAGAGGCATGGTAGTGGGTCAGGGAGGTGTCAATGTGAAGCATATTCAAAATGAGACAGGTGTCCGCGTCCAAGTCAAAGGGCGCGGGTCAGGGTATGTTAACAAAATCACTGGAGCAGAAGATGATGCTGATTTGTTTTTGCATGTTTATAATGGATCTGAGGAGCAGATTGCCGCGGCAAGAGCCATGTGTGAGGATTTGATAAATACTCTGGCTGAACCGTTTGAGAAGGACTTTACAGCTTCGGAGATAATTTCTACTAACAATGGTGAGCAGACTAGTCCAACACCACCACCTCCACAAGGACCATTACCGATGGCGGCTGGGCCTCCTGGATTTGTGACTAGTGGGAAAGTTTCCGAACAGCCTCCTCCTCCGCCAGGACTTCCGCCGCCGCCGTCAAATGGGCATGGAATTGGAATAGAACCACCACCTCCGGCTGCACCGCCACCTCCGGCTGGAAACCCGCCAGTGGCCCAATAGAAGAATTTAACAGGTGACAGTCTATGAGGCTGAAGAAGTGAGGCCATTCCACGAGACTGAAGAATTTATATTCGTAGACGGTTCATGAATGCAGAAGCCAAGACCGCCTATGAATCTGCAATGCATATCGAGATAGGATTGACTGCAGGCAGGAAAAAGAAAGCATCCTCCAGGATCACAACGATAATTTAAAATGCATATACGAATACTCGAGTAAGTTATGTAGTGATCAGTATTTAGCATATAACGGTCATTAAATGAAAACTTGAGTAAGTTCTGATAATTTTGTAAGTTATGCTATTAAATATGCCATATTATCTACTTTGTAAAATGATCTAAAACACTCTGAGTAGTGGGGATAGTTGCTTGCATGGTATTTTGAATCGACTCAGTGCTGGAAGTCAGTTAACTAGTCACTATGATGACTTTTACAGATACATACGACTGCCGTAAAGAATTGGACGTCAAATACAGAGATTCCATATTCTTGAAGTTAATAGAGGTGGAAGTTTACGCCGGTTTAAGAGTTCTTACTTTGCGAAAAGAAGGAATCTTCTCGTCCCTTTCAGCAAAAGCATTGCGTACAAGGTCAATATTCTTCAGTTAGAATGGAGCTTGGAATTATAAATATATTACGCACCGTCAATGTTTGTTGCGAAGGCTTTGTGCTTACTTTCTGGCTGACGGTCATGGAAAATTAACTAGGTGAGATGATGGGAGCAAGTGAGAAATGCGATATTTGTCGCTGTTGTGTACTAGTGATGCTATAATATGTTTAAATTGCATGATACTTATGAAATCAGTGATTAATACGGCATGGATAGAGTACTAATGGTCCAGTATAATAGGGTAGTTACCGGTAGAGCGGCCATATCAGTAGAATAGTCCAGTATAATAGGGTAGCGTAACACGGCAATATCCAGTATGGCACGGGAGTACCCGATAATATCTAGTATGATGCGGTAGTATCAGTATAATAGGAATATCAGTATAATACGACAGTATCAGTATAATACGAGGCGCCAGTATAATACCCCGATAACCACATCCCGCATTATCAACCTGAAAAACATTTAAAGAGCACTGCAAGGGTAATAATTTACAGAATCAGCAAGGACGTCCAATGCTGATAAGTTAGAGGAAGGCATGAGAGGAGACGAGCAGCAGGAGCAGCAGACTAGCAGCACGAAACACGAAGGAGCAGTCAGCACAACAGCATACGCGAGCGCCCACACAATATCATACGCAACATCAGCCCACAAACCACTGCAGTAACCTCCATCTATGCCGCATAGCTGCGAGCTTGGTCTCGTACGCGTTTCTCATACATCTTTCGGTCCTTTTTATACGCCTGATAAGCCTCTGCCTGCGCAGGTGAGTCCAAGTTCGGATTATCAAGAAGCTCCTGTATCCCCAGAGCTATTTGCTTGATTGTCAACGCCGGCCGCCAGTCCTGGTCCTCGTTGAGAATGCTGAGACATACCGTGCCGGACGGATACACGTTGGGATGGTAGAATCCTGCAGCAAATTTGCACTTGGGCGGCTTTGTAGGATAATCCGGAGTGAAGTATATGTTCAGTTTATACAGACCGTTTTCCCACACGGTTCCCGACTTGCCTGGAACCCCTAGGCTCCAGTGCATGAGATCGAGTGATCCATCAGGAGCCTTTGCAGGCTTCGCGTAGAAGCCGAACGGATGGTCTTTTCTCCATTGTTTACTAAAGGTTAGTGCATACGTATGAAATATAGTCAGCCTACATACCGTTCCTCTTGTAGTCGGTTGAGACAGAGAGACGACATTGTAAGAGTGGAAAAGTGGATTTGTTGGAGTTTATAGAGAAAAGGGAAGAAGTAGGAAAAGAAGGAGAAATTTAAAACATGGAATAAACTAGAAATCGTCAAATAGTTTATAAAAACATCAAATAAATTATAAAAGCAACCATACATTATATAAACAACCCATTCCCGGAAAAAATGCTTTCTTTATCATTCCTCTTCTGTAACTCTGCTTAACTAATCCATCGCTTCCTTCTTTCCTTCCCCACCTTCATTATGGCCGACGACGAGTTTGACGACCTCGACGACTTGCTAGACGAGTTTGCCGATGAGGTGATAAGTGAAAACAAGGATCCAAGTACCAGTGCAAGTACAAATCCTACCGCTGCAACCGTTTCTGATGCATCTCAGCCTACATCGGCTACTACTAAGACCTCGGCTACCACCGAAAAGTCCGAAACCGACCCTTCTACTGCGTCTGAACCTGAAAAATCCGGCACAGAGCAGTCTATTCCCGAGCTGGATGAAGATCTGGCTATGAAACTTCGACAGGGAATGAGCATGCTGATGGGCGACGACCAGTCAGACGGCACTGAAGCTCTGGAAAAACTGCTTTCTGAGCTCAATATGGCCACTGGTGGTTCCAATACGGTTCCAAACCAAGCAGGGTCTGCTCAGTCGGCCCGTGGCGGTTTCCAGGATACCATAGCCCAGACGATGGATCGTCTCAAGGAGTCCAAGAGCGACATGGACGAGCGGGCTAAGCAAGATCCTGGAGAAGATGCCCTCTTGGCAAACTTAATGAAAGAGCTGCAGAGCTCGTCTGGTATTGACGGCGGCATGGACGGACTGCTGGGTGAAATGCTTAGAGAACTGTCCAGCAAGGAAATCTTATACGAACCTATAAAAGAGATGAATGACAGTTATCCCAAATGGCTTGAAGATAACAAGGATAGGCTGAGTGAAGAAGAGCTGTCTAGATACAAGAATCAGCAGAAGATCATTGCCGAGATCACTGCCAAGTTCGAAGAGCCCTCATATAGTGATGACAATCCTGACGACCACCAGTATGTGGCCAATCGCATGGAACAAATGCAGAATAGTGGCGCACCTCCGTCTGATCTGATGGGTGAAATTTCTACTGGGGCGCTTCCTGGGATGCCAGGAGGTGATGCGTTGCCTAGTGATAAGGATCTGGAGAACTGCAATGTACAGTAAGTGGCTGCAGCAGTAGTTATCCGTGGGCCGAGATATATCTGATGTGTGCTACCGGCGTCTCTTAATGGCCAGGTGCTATCTGTTAAATGGTGACGATCTCTTAATATACTGATGATGAGTTTTTAACGAATGATCTATACAGGTCTGTCATCGGTATTGGCATTAATATTTTAGATTCAATCTCTGGACCCTGCTTATACATATGTAATGAGTCTTAAGAACGGAGTACGCTCTTTTATGCGGGTGCGTACTCTTTTCATACGAGTCTGGATAGTTTGCCCGTGTTCATCAAGTTGGTTGAGTGGCATCAAGCACCAACCTAACATTGCCAACTAAACCATACAGGAAATTGCCAGACGACCCTTCCAGACTGAATTCCAACGAACTTCGTATTCAGTAAAATCGCAAAATTAGTCGGATAAACCAGTCACGTGCGGCACGTGACCCAGATTTATCTCCTATCCATCAACAACATCTCCACCCATATCGCCTTATCGCCTATTTCCTCCTAAAATGGGTACGTAAACAAACTCTCCTTCTTACAATTTTTTCTAATCTAACAATCTTAGACAAAGACATCCAGAAGGGCCTCTCTGATAGGCTCTATGACAAGCGGAAATTGGCAGCCTTAGAGCTGGAGCAGTCGATTCGCGACTACTTAGCCGACAATAATCGAGATAAGATCCGTGAAATCATCGAGCAGCTATGCCGAGACTTTGCGTATGCTGTCCATCACCCCAATGCTCGAAACGGAGGGCTCATTGGCCTGGCAGCAGCTGCTATTGCGCTGGGGCCGAACGAGGTGCCGCAGTTCCTGGATGACATTGTGCATCCTGTGCTGGCGTGTTTTGGCGATCAGGATGCCCGCGTGCGATATTACGCGTGCGAGAGTCTGTATAATATAGCCAAGGTCGCCAAAGGCGAGATTCTCGCCTATTTCAACGAGATCTTCGATGCTCTGTGCAAACTGACCACGGATTCCGAGACTTCTGTCAAAAACGGCGCCGATTTGCTCGATAGACTCGTCAAGGACATTGTAGCTGAGAAAGCGGCTACGTATGTGTCGGTTATTCAACATACTGAGCCGTATGTGCCAAGTTCTGTGACCTCGCAGCCGGACCCAACCAAGCCCTCTCTGCTCAAGGAGCCTCAGCAGAGTCCACTGCTTTTTTCGCTGCCGAAATTCATCCCGCTGTTGCAGGAGCGTATTTACGTCATAAATCCGTATGCACGCATGTTCTTGGTATCGTGGATCAGTCTCCTTGATAGTATACCTTATCTGGAAATGATCTCATACCTGCCGTCTTATCTCAGCGGGCTCATTTCTTTTCTGAATGACCCGAACAGGGACATTCGTGTGGCGACTCAGAATGTCCTTGATGGGCTTCTAGAGGAAATCAAACACATTTCCGAGATAAAGGATCGTGTGGCCTCACACTCGGCTTCCATCCAGAAAACTGTTGAGGCTGCCAATGCCAACCGAGACTCTATCGAAAGCAAACGCCAAGCATCGGGTAGCAGTGTAATTACGCCATCTATCGCTGGCTCTGATGCCGGTGAGAAGGGCTTGCCGTCTGAACAGTCGGATCACGAAGATAGCAAACTCAAGGAGGACGACGAAGAAGCATCACAGGACGAGTCCTTTTACATCGCCGGTCAAGACGTTTTTATCAATTATGATAAGATAATTGAGATTTTAATTTCGCATCTGGACTCTTCTGCTGAAGATATCCAAATCATGGTCTTGTCTTGGATAGAAGTTCTTCTGTCAGTCTCGCCTCAGAGCATTCTCCCATATACTGCTAGATTCCTGACGGTTTTACTTCCATCGATGGCAAACGATGGCCAATCACTGCGAAGCATTGCCGAGAGAGTTAACGAGAAGCTGCTCGAGTACATTCTGGGGCTTCCTGATGATACTAAAAGTTCTGATAATGGAGATAGCCAGCATCGCCTTGACTACTCCTCAGTCGTTAATTCATTAACATTGCATTTTCTCAACGAAAAAGAGGAAACCCGATGTGCTGCCTTGGATTGGCTTATTATGTTACATAAAAAAGTTCCTACCAAGGTGCTATCCATAAATGACGGCACATTTCCGGCTCTGCTTAAAACTTTGAGTGATCCTAGTGAGGATGTGGTCAAGCGTGACCTGCAGCTACTGGCACAGACGAGTTACAACTCTAATGATGAGTACTTCACAGTGTTTATGGTGAACTTGTTGAAACTGTTCAGCACAGATCGACGGCTCCTTGACACTCGAGGAAATCTAATCGTACGCCAACTATGCATCAGCTTAAACCCCGAAAGAATATACCGAACTTTGGCCGAGATATTGGAGAATGATGATGATATGGAATTTGCATCTATCATGGTTCAAAACCTCAATAATAATCTGATATCGGCTCCTGAACTTAATGACGTTCGAGTTCGTTTACGCCGTCTTAACAGCAAAGATGGGCTATCATTGTTTGTGGTTCTTTTCAAAAGCTGGTGCCATAATAGCGTAGCAGCACTATCACTATGCCTTCTTGCTCAAGCATACGAGCATGCTTATGTGGTTTTGCAGATCATCGTCGAGTTTGAGATCACAGTTAGTCTGCTGGTACAGATCGACAAGCTGGTTCAACTGCTTGAGAGCCCCGTGTTTACGCAACTTCGTCTGCAGTTACTTGAACCTGAGAAATACCCTTATCTTTACAAGTGTTTGTATGGGATTTTGATGCTTCTTCCTCAATCAGCAGCTTTTAATACGCTGAAGAACAGGTTAAACAGCGTGTCTGCAATCGGATACCTGCATTTGCCTCGGAAGGCTACTGTTACAGACTCATCAATTGCTGGAAATGCTAACAATGGAGTTGCCTCGAAAGACAGAGTTGACGTCAAATGGAGCGAACTGATGGATAAATTTCAAAAGGTGCAGCACAGGTTGCAAGAAGCCAGGCAGTCATCTACTCATTCCAGTCCTCCTCCATTGAAGATGTACGCTGATGAAGACAAGCTGCCAGTAACGAAATTGGAGACTCCTAAAGCAGCAAAGACAAGTTTTTTTGGACGAAAGAAAATTAACAGCAAATAAGATGGGTTAGAAGGGAAACGGGTTACGAAAAGACGACAAGGTATGCGGTCACTGAAACGAGGTTTCTAACAATGATCAATGGAATGATGCGTAACAAACTACAAATCAAGCACTCAACGGATTGACGATGAAAAGCTACAATTCGGCTTGTTGTAAATGCTCACATAAACTATCCAATTCAAATTATTATTTTCAGTTACTTAATGCAATATAGAATGTTGTCTGCCTCTAGATGAGCATCGGAAATTAACAGCTAGTTAGAATGATACTATACTTATTTCCTTCACCCGAGGAGAAAATCGAATTTGATTATGAATCTCAAAATGCGATCAACATTGCGTAGTCAAAGTGTCATAGATCTGGGAACTCCGAGAGAACGTGTCTCTCAATTAATTTTGTGGTCGAAACCCTTTGCTTTCGATAAGATGCTCAGGATTTCTCTATGCATAAGCTCTAGTTTCCGTATGACTCTTGTCAGCCGACGGAAAACTTCTGTTCGATTGTCCTCACCTCGAATCATGGTGCGAGCCTTCATCTGATTCCTCTGGGATTTCGTTATAAATCGGTAGATTCGCATCCCGTGTATACGCCGCCTCGGGATATGAAGGAGGAGGTATTATATGAGCACCTTCTACGTCAGTATCATAATGCTCCGTTGCATTTCTTTCTGTCATTTCCGATCGGTTCGTCGACACATTTCCCGTACTGCTGTGAGCACGCTCTAAATCCATTCTCAATGCACCCGTACGAATGAGATTGGCCTGACGATGCATCCGGGCCCTCTTTCGTTTCACCACATATCGCCTAGCGACCAGGGCCACTATGACGATGCCTAGTACTAGAAATATCAAGTACAGGTACTTGAGTTCACTGTTGTTGTTACTGGACGTGGATATCGAGTAGTAGGGTGTAGAACTGTTCGAAGAGTTTGAAGCCGAGAGAACACTGAGAGATGATGAAACAGTAGAGCTCGAGTTGCCAGAGCCTACGAAAATGATGTTTCTTTGTTGCAGATCGACGACACTGGTCGGCACGATGTTTTGGCTGACATGCTTTGACGTCTCGACGCGAAATCCCACGGTTTCAGAGGAAAAAGTGCCGGAAAAACCTGGCGATGTTTCCAGAATTCCATTCGGTGTCCCGGATAATGCTGCGGAACGACTCTCGGGCGTTGCAGCCTGCGTTTGCACCACAATCTCGGTGGAAATCGCATCGGTCCAAGCTACAAGGGGGATTTCCGCAGCAAATTCCGCCTTAACCAACAACAGAATGCATATCAAAAAATAGCGCGGCAAACTCCGCGGCCCCATTGGCCCTATAACCGGCATTGTGCGCCTAGTCGGGGCCGGAATCTCCACAATTGCCAATCAAGCAGCCTCGTAACAAGTCAGCACAGCCCCAGTTCAACACGATACCTGTCGGAACTTTCCTGACTCCGAGTCCGCTGCTCAGAATGCGATAAGACGGGAGATTTCCCGGTAAAGATAGACAAAGATGGAGGTTGGATGATTGGAAAGCCCAAAAATACGGAATGTGGCAGTTGAGAGTTGGGAAGGCAAGGAAGCACCGGGTCGCAGAAGGAAGGCGGAAAACGAGCACTAATGATACAGAATTACATTGAGACATGCTACATATGCTTTAATAGAGCAATATGTTATATAGGTTGAGTCTGATGCCGATTCTGGCCGCTTAGTCGTAAGATAGAGACGTACGGCTGTGCAACGCACGGCTTACGGTCCTGGGGAAAAGAAGCATATAGAGTGAATTTGTAGGAATTAGCGTGGTGTGCGTGCCGTTGTAGTGATTTGATTAGCGTGGTGCTTATGCTGTTGTGGTGCTTTGGCTGTGCATTTGGTAACCGGTTGACCGGAGAGATCGATTGCAGCAGTTAGGTTGAACATGCATAATTAAAATGCACGAGTTAAAGAGTCCATTTAAATGGACAGATGGAGAATCCCGTTTAAATGCACAAGATTAGAAAGTATTCACCGAAGTTGTGCAATCAGTTAAGCTTCATTTGCTGTTTGAAGCCGCCAACTTTGCTTGACCTCACGCCTCCAACAACTCAATGCGCTCAAAATACGTCCGGCTCGCTTGAATATTCGCCCGGACCGCATTTCCTTCACTGTCTACATTTCTTCCCGGCGGCATCACGACCATAATGATTGTGTTGGACGTCAACGTCTCTATGTACGCCGAACAGTGCGATGCTTCTAGAGTAATAGACTGGAATTGCGACCTCATCTTGGCACAACTCTGCTTGAATGTCTTAATAATGGTAGAGATCTTCTCGAACCGCGAAGGATCCAAATTAGGATTATGTGTAACCGTTCCATCATCATCATAGTAGTGACTAATGACCAAAAAGGTTGTTTTTTCAAGCAACAGCACTTCTCTCGAGTCACTAACCTTGGTCAATCGGCTCAAGTACTCATTGAACAACTTCATATTAGGAAGCAGCGAGCATACAATGCTACTCCATGCCTTGTATAGACTTTCATCCCAAATGGACGTGGCGAAACCTGTGAGCTCGAAACCATAGGGTTGGCTCTGCTCACGCAACGTCTTCATGGTAGCTTCAAAGACGTCTTGCCGGTTACTGGTCTGCAGTAAATCCATTTTATGCACCAAAACAAACACCTTTGCCGAGGGCGAGAAATCACGAAGCAGTCGCAAAGCCCTGATAAATGTCTCAATGTCCTTGATGACCTCTTGGCTCTCAACATCAAACACATGGATCAGAACCTCCACCATGCGGAAAATGTGGTCTTTTTGGGTGGTGAAGTAGTTATCCATGAAGATATCCTGGCCACCACAATCCCACAGATTGAGGGTCATATGGCCCAGGAATCGCAAATGCGAGTGCTCGACGTCCAGAGTGGCTCCGAGACGCCTGGTGTCGTTTGCAGAATAATTGGAAAATATCATGGATCGCATGGAAGATTTGCCGCTGCCGGACCGGCCCATAAGCAGGAGCTTTTTACGGGACGAACTGGAGTTTGACATGGGATGGGAAGAGGATGGACAAGTTGGATAGAGTGGGAGGTGAAGGAAATGGTATGAGAAGATAAGAGGGAGAGTTCAGGAAAAGGAGAATTGAGGAAAGAAAATTAAGAAAACGGAGAATTAAGAAAAAGAGAATTAACAAAAAGAGGGAAAATCAACAAATATCAAGTAATGAGTTTATTACATAACACTCTAACTATGATTTGTCTACCATTGCGTTGCAACTAAAACACGGCTAAAACTCACCAAAGCTAACGAAAACTATGCAAAACGAGCTTTAAACACCATCTTTAACACCTTAACCATCTTTTAACACCAAATCTCATCCAACCGGCGTTCCAACTTTCCCCCGCTTTCTCCCATGACTAACCGCCCTGACTAACCTTGTGCTCGTTGACTAACCTCCACATTGCTTGAACAACCCAACGGAATTTTCCACTCCGTCAACCAACTTACCAATCTATCAGCTTTCCCACCTGCCTAATACTTGACATGGGCAAACTCACCGATTTGCTGCTCCATCCCGATGAATTGCTGGCTGCTTTCGAAATGTAAGTGTTGTGCTCATTTCTCTGTTTATCTTTACTGACGTTCAGCAAATACTGGAGATCTCCACAGTTTCCAATCGACCTCTCCAAGCTGAGTCCTGAACTGCGACGATGCTTCGAATTGCTCGATACCACGTCCCGTTCCTTTGCTAAAGTCATCAAGGACTTGCATCCTGAGCTCAGGGCGCCTATCATGATCTTTTACCTTGTGCTCAGAGGCCTGGACACCATTGAGGACGACACGGAGCTCGACAAGACGCTGAAACTGAGCCTGCTGAGGAGTTTCCGCTCCGTGCTCAAAGAGACTGGCTGGACATTTGATAAGTCGTCGGAAAAGGAGCCTGACCGCGTGGTTTTGCTCGAGTTCGACAAGGTGCTGACCGAGTTCCATAAACTCAAGAAGCCCTACCAGCAGATAATTGCCGATATCACCGAGAAAATGGGCAACGGCATGGCCGATTATGTCGAAATGGCTGACCAGAAGAACTACGAAGGCGTTAAGACTATCAATGACTACAATTTGTACTGCCACTACGTTGCAGGCATTGTTGGCGAAGGATGCACGCGAATGGCCACTTATTCCGGGTTTGGAACAAAAGTCCTCCAGAAGAAGCCCGAGTTGTACGAGAGCATGGGTCTATTTTTACAAAAAACCAACATTATTCGTGATTATCGTGAAGATATCGACGACGGCAGGTCGTTCTGGCCCCGGGAAATATGGTCCAAGTACGCTGATAAGCTTGTGGATTTCACTGCTCCGGAAAACGAAGAAAAAGGTCTCTTTTGCGTGTCTGAATTAACTATTCATTCTCTAGGTCATGTTACCGATTGCCTGGAATATCTGAGCAATATTACCGAAAAGTCTGTATTTCCTTTCTACTCTGTGCCTCAGGTCATGAGCATTGCCACTTTGGAGCTCATATTTAACAATCCGGCCATATTCCACCGCAACGTCAAGCTGAGAAGAGGACTTTCTGCTAAAATCATGATTCATGCCAGTGATATGTCTGGAGTTTACGACATCTTCCGTTTTTACACTCGACAGATTCATCTGTGCAATAAGTCGAAGGACCCCAACTTCATGGAAATCGAGGTTTTATGTGGAAAAATCGAGCAGTATATTGATGAACATGACCCCAAATCTCTTGCCAATGTGAAAAAGCCCTCTGCTGAAGATTCTGTCGATACTTTAATGCTTTATATCGCGTCAACGCTTGGCATTTTCGTCGCAGGCGGCTTGATGCTTTTTCTAGCGTGGCTAAGCGGAGCTCGATTTGATGCAGTCAACGACGACATTTTGCGTGTTATTAAGAGTTTCTTCAATGAGGATTTCGGCAACGTGAAGTTGAGGAGAGATGAGTTGTGAGGTTGAAGAGATGAGTGTAATATAGGCTATCTAAACTACAATTGCAAAATATCGTAACACTTTGCAAACTATTGTACTAATGCTTTCCAAACTATCTAGCCTACAATCGCGTAAAATTGTTACCTCCACTAGGAGGAATTTGAAGCCAGTTTTTCTCATCGTACTTGTTTTCTCCTTCAATCACATGGAACGTATATGCGTAACGAGACTTTCCAGACAAGTTCCGGTTGCTTCTGTGCAAAACAGCATTGTGAATGAGCACGAGGCTTCCAGCAGGACATTCCACAAGCTTGAACTCCTCTTTGGGCGGATCTGCGGCAGTCTGAGTGCCAGGAACATCCTCGAAATGCGTCCCGATGGCTTTTCCATCGGCATCTAACGTGCGCACTAGCCGTTTAGAGACGGGAAACCGTTGATGCGATCCACTATGATACTCCAAAGCGCCGTTTTCCTTGGTGCAGTCTTCCAAAGCGTACCAGAATCCAACGCAAGACAAGGGCTCAGTGAACAGAAAGGCACCATCCTGATGAGTAGGCACCTCACCGCCGATTTCTGGCTGCTTGCATATCATCATAGACTGCAGAATGCGTGGATCTTTGAATCCGAGGCTTTTGGAAATCGCCTTGTTGCGTTCCGTTAAAGAAACTTTGCTAAATCCATCATTGAGAACATGCAGAGCATGGCCAATCTTATTGATAGCCTCTTCTTTGGGCTTGACCAAAGCACCAGACTTATCGAAAGCGTCGACCTCGAAGAAAAAGCTGACTTTATCAGACGAGTTCAAAAAGTACTCGTCTCCAATGTGATCTCCGTCGTCATTATCACCGGTGGTGAACTTGGTCAACGGGTGAGACTCGAGGGGGAATTCCTTGAGCAACTTCTTGGATTCTGCTATAAGAGCAGCAACTTGATCTTTAGATAGTTCTCCGGGAATAGCAATGCATCCTTCGCGATTAAACTGCGCGAGTTGTTCTTCTGTTAGAGAAGCCATGGTGATCGGGTGAGGCTGAGATAACGAACAGGGATTCAAGCTTTTTTGGATTTATGAGATACCCGCCGAATTGGAATCGTAGTTGGCGTATTCTTAATTGGCCTAGTCGTAGAGCAATTTGTACGTTATTTAGTTGTGGTTATCGGTTGGTCGTGAATAAGTCGTAGTCGTGTACTAGGCAAGTAGCCGAATAGTTAACAGCTGCAAGCCGTAAGATATCGTAATATATAATAACAATTGAGCCCTAGGAACTCAATGAGCATTCAGTCACTTTGTCAAATCTTTCTGCGCACTATCTTCGTAGTCCAACCTCAGTATCTCAGAGACAAGGTATAGACTGCCACAGATGACAACCGGGCCATTTACAGAGTTTAGCAACTTGTACAAGGCTGGTGCATCAAACAAGTGCTTTTGTTCTGATAGAAGAAAAGAATTCTCTGTGAATTCCAAGCTTTTCTCTTGAATGAGCTGAGAATCAGTAGGAGTTATCCAAGGCATACCGTCAACAGTGCCGAATCCTGTGCAATAAACCACATCATTGTTCCGAATACCGAAAGAATGCAAAACAGAAGCGAACAAATCGACAGGCTTTGAAAATGCAATGATCCATGTGACTTTTCTGTCCGCGGGTGCTCGTATATTGCTGTCTACGTACTGGTGCAGCAATTCACCAGCTTGTGGGTTATGTGCACCATCGAGAAGAACTTGCTTTCCATGAACATTAAGTGTCTGTAGACGGCCAGGCCATATCGTAGCAGCGACCCCTCTTTCTATTATGTCGCGTGCAATGGCTTTTTGCTGCTCTTGGACAATCCGTATGGCGGCCAGCGCCGTTCCAAGATTCTGATGCTGATACGAACCTTTTAAAGGCGAAGATAGATGCGATTCCGGCTTTGCAATCACCAAAGGGGCCGCGTTGTCAGTACAAACGGTTCTGAAAACATCCAAGACGGACGCTTCGTTTGATCCATCAACCACACAGGGCACGTTTTGCTTGATAATTCCGGCCTTGTGCGCGGCGATTTCTTCCAGAGTATTACCAAGAAACCCCTGGTGATCCAGGCCCAGCTTAGTGATAACGGAGCATGCAACGTTCTCAGCTGCTAGTATATTAGTGCTGTCGAGTTTTCCGCCCAGTCCGACTTCGATGACGGCGTATTTGACGTTGCTACGGCGAAATATCTCAAATGCAGTTGCTGTAAGGATCTCAAACGGTGTGGCATCGACCCCAGCTTTGACTCCAAGGGACTCAACGAGATGCTCCACTTCAAGAAACAGCTCCTTTTTGACAGGTTGCCCATTGACCTGGATACAATCCCAGCGATAGATAAGATGAGGACTGGTGAAACGAGCAGAGGGAATAGCAGCCGTCTTGAGAATGCTAGCTATATAAGCGCAAACAGAGCCTTTCCCATTGGTTCCAGCGACATGGATGGCTTTATAGGAGAGGTGAGGGTTGCCGAGAAGATTAAGAAGGGTTGAAATTCTTGAGAGGCCCAGGTTGATATTTTTCATGGTTCCACCAGAAGGATATTTGAGGCTCAAAGCGATATGTCAGAGCCGTTTGATGAGGGTGATTTGTGATGCCATGCAAAGGTAAATTAGAGATGTTAGAACGAGGCAAAAGAGACGTTAGGTAACAGAAGAGGTAAAATAACGTTAGATAGACGAAGTAACGTCAGGCAGACAAGTAACGTTAGGTAAACAAGTAACGTTAGGTATAGTTAAGTATCCTAAAGTTAGGGGCTGAACCACATTTATAACTTTCAATGTTCAATGTTCAAATTGGAATAAATAACAATCAGATAATGTTAATACTGCTATGATACGCAACGCGTACGTACGAACTGAAATAAATGACATGAAAAATACAAGAGTAACCTAGCAATACACGTGGAAATAAGATAAATTACAGATTTATTACAAGAATTCCAGGAATCATAACGTATCTATCTTGATAAAAACTAATCCAATAAAACTAGTATATTCATTCTGGCTATTCGCATGCCATCTGGCATATTCATTCATTCTGGCCAATCAAAGCACAACTCCAATGAATAAACTTTGAAAGCCGAATAAATGCCATATTCCACATCACATCCCTTTAGCTAATGTCCCACTTCAAAATAACCCCGTTTCCTACATTATTTCCTTTATTACCCGTGCTTTTCTCTATAAATAACAGGCTTAATTCCTCCTTTATCTCCCATCACCCTTTTTCATTTCTTCCACCACCAACGTAGCCATGTCCTTGGAAAGACGGATCCGCAAGTTTTTCCAGACTCCGCGCAAAGGCGAGACGTTTGAGCTGCGAAATGGCCTCGTTTCGCAATATGCTACTGAAAGGTGCGTATTTGACTGCTGTTGATTCCGACTTGAAGCTAACGAAACCAGAAAAGACTCCATTCAGAGAACAATCGAGGCCATGACGCTGGGAAAAGACGTCAGCGCCCTGTTTCCCGATGTCATCAAGAACCTCTCGACACATGATTTGTCCCAGAAGAAGCTCGTGTACCTGTATTTGATGAACTATGCCAAAACGCACCCCGAGCTGTGCATTTTGGCCGTTAACACTTTTGTTCAGGACAGCGAGGACCCCAATCCGCTTGTACGCGCGCTTTCAATTAGGACTATGGGATGCATTCGTGTCGACAAGATGGTCGATTATCTTGGAATCCCGCTGCGACGTACTCTTAAAGATGACGATCCTTATGTCAGGAAGACGGCTGCAATATGCGTCGTCAAGCTCTTCGACTTGAATCCCCAGCTGTGTGTTGAGGAGGGCTTTTTGGATGATCTCAAGAAACTCGTTTCTGACTCGAATCACATGGTCATGTCGAATGCCGTGGCTGCCCTCATGGAAATCCAGCAGTCTGCACCCGAAACCAAATGCTTTCAAATTGACGCAGAGAGTCTTAGCAGCATGCTTCTCGCTGTTTCCGAGTGTACTGAGTGGGGTAGAATCACTCTGCTTACTGCTCTCAGCGAATATTACGTTTGCGCTGATGTTCGTGAAGCCGAATTCATCTGCGAACGTGTCGTTCCGCAATTCCAACATGCCAACCCCAGTGTGGTTCTGGCTGCCATCAAAACCGTTTTGGCTCACATGACTGTTCAATCAGATGCCGCTCAGGAAGCTCTTCTAAAAAAAATGAGCTCCCCGCTGGTGTCGCTGGTGTCCTGTGTAGCTGAGGTCCAGTATGTTGCCTTGCGAAACATCCGAGTAATGCTACAAAAGTACCCGCAGATTCTCAGTCGCGAACTGCGTGTTTTCTTTTGCAAATATAACGATCCTCTCTATCTCAAATTTGAGAAGCTAGAAATCATGGTGCTCTTAGGTAACGAAAGCAATGCTGATCAGCTTGTTAATGAACTGAAGGAGTATTCCATGGAAGTCGATATCGACTTTGTCCGACGCTCCATCAAAGCAATTGGCCAATGTGCCATTAAAATTGAATCCTCCGCAGAGAAGTGTGTCAATGTTCTTTTGGATTTATTGGATAATAAGGCAAGTTATGTAATTCAGGAGGTCGTCATTGTGATCAAGGATATTCTGAGAAGATACAAGAACAAATTTGACTCGGCTATTCCGATTCTGTTTCAAAATTTCGACGAGGTCGAAGAACCCGAGTCTAGAGCCGCTTTGGTGTGGATTCTGGGCGAATATTCCGATAAGGTTGCCAATGCAAGCCAGATCTTGGAGGGATTTTTACCCGCATTTTTGGAGGAAGCTCCATCTGTTCAACTTCAGCTTATAACTGCTGCTGCAAAGCTATACATTAGATATCCGGATGCGGGTCAAAGTACCCTTCATAAAATCCTTGAGGATGCCACTCAAAAGTCCGATAATGCTGATATCCGGGACAGGGCATATATTTATTGGAGACTTCTATCATCTGACACGACGGTTGCTAAAGATGTTGTGCTTTCTGATAGACCTACAATAGATTCTACTATTGAGCTACTTCCATCCGGGCTTGTCGAGGAGCTGATCAGAGAAATCGGCTCTTTGGCATCGGTGTATCTCAAGCCGGCTGTCAGTTTTATGGGCAAGGGCAGATTCGGTTCTCATGCAGTTCAGTTGCGTGCTTTGGAGGAGCAACGCCAGCTTGCAAAAGAGGATAGTGGGAGTGGAGGCAACATTGAAAACCTTCTGGATCTAGACTTTGGCACTGGAGGTACAGATTCCAACGGAGTATCGACGAACGGCACGCCTTCGCCTCAAACGGGTGATGTATTGGGTGATCTTGGCGATATATTTGCTGATTCTAAGCCTGCTGCCAATGGCCAGCCCGCTAGTAGTAATGGCAAACCAAGCACTAACCAGGATATCCTGGCCATGTTTGCTACTCCTCCACAGCAATCTACGCCTCAGCAGCCCTCAACGGATCTTAGTAATGCATTTGATGGTCTTTCGTTCGGGGCCACTCAGCAACCTCCTACCAGTAACGCTCAACCTCAATCCTCTACGAATCAGGACCTGTTGGACTTATTTTAATGTGCGTGGCATTAAAGATGCATGGCATACAGCTTCAGGTTTAATGGGACTATTATTTGCGTTCTTACGGTAAACCTCTCTACAGAAAGCTCTTGTCTTTTCTGTTGCATAAGTTAACTGGTTTCCGCCCTAACTTCAATGGAGTAAAACACTCAAAAAATAGTTGATAAAATGTAAATAACTACCAGAAGTTATATCATTTAACACGTGACTTGCGGTATATCTCTAGCGTACAATTGTGTGTATGCAATAAGCATAAATTTCGGTTTGAAATTTCTACATATGCCCTTTCTATTGAGCATTAAAAGCTAGGGGCATATTGGTCAATGACACTTCGGGGCTCGACGTATTTTCCATTTGGAACATAGTCGTAGTCCAGATCAAATCCTTCAGGGCCACCAATAGCCAAGCCATCTGGCGTTTTCCATTTCGGTGTAGAGTTGATGAGGATAACAAATACCGTGATACCGTACCTAAAGTCGGGGTTTCCTATATTGGCCCCGTTCTGCGTGTCTATGACACATATCAGATCGGGAACCGTAGCAATAATTGACTTGGAGCCGGTGTTGGTATTTTCAAGAATCGCTGAGATGTTTTCGTTTTTGAATGGAATCGTCAGCTTCTCAGTTCCAGACGCTGATTGGATAACAACCTCTCCAAAACTGTATCCACGTTCCAGGCGACGTTCGACCTCAATAATTTTACCTTCAAATATTTTCTTTGCACTTTCTGGACCACCTGATGCTTCGATTAGAAAGTCTACCACCTCGTCTATCCTGTTCAACTGTCGCGCAAGGAAAACCGATCTTCCAAGTCGCCACGCAGAGGAAGTAGTTCGTTCAATGGACCAGTCTGCAATAGTTTCTAAATCAATGGGCCCATTGACAACCCCCATACGATTTCCGACCTGGGCTAAAGTAGCTCTGATCATTTTCTCAAGTACCAGGCTGCTCTCCGCCGCAGTGAATATGCCGTCATTTCCATTCCCGTCGCTCATACCTGCAGGTGCCAATATAGTACCCTCCTTCATGTAAATGCTCGGAGTGGTTTGCCACAGCGTGGGATAGGCACGTCCCATCAAATCGGCATCAAGGCAGAGCATATTATGGGAAGCCCCGAGTTTCAGACTTTGAAGGCCATTTGCTCCCCCAATTTCCAACGGTAAGGCACACTGGGGGAAGGTTTCCATGGGAATGTACTTCAACAAGACATCAAAAGCATCTTCGATCTCTTGCCCAGTGATCTGTTCCACGGAAACCGTAGGAGATCCCGCACCACCACAGACAACTAGGCTGCCTTTGATACCCTTTTCCCTATTCTTCTTGACCAGGTCCTGCATATCGACAATCTTGATCTCTTTTCCCTTATTGATAAGATTGCGGATCCGAAGGTACAGAGCGTACGGGTTTCCACCTCCTCCAGCACCCAAGATATACGCTCCCAGTGTGATGAACTCGAGATCCACCAGCGAAAGAATCCACTCTCGGTCTTTATTAATGAGAGGCTTATAGTTCTTGATGTCCACAGTGCCCATAATGGACGTTCCGTCTTCGAGTTTGGCTGTATCATCGCCGTCCGTCGTGGCAGAATCTTTCAACACCTCAATTCCAATCTGATCATCAGCATTAAGCTCCTCGGAAGCAGCTACTTCTTGAGCTACTCTTTCAGTGTCCATATCACCGACGGCCTTGACAATTATGCGGACTCGATTAGCGATATAAGGAAGAGGCAGCACTTCCAGCTCAGCGATGGACACAGTTTCCTTCTTAGCACCATTTTTCACCGCTGAATTGGTCGCTTTTTCACAGGAGAGGCGTCTGATATCAGCCAGAGTCACTTTATCTGATGTCTCAGCCATTACGTCAACGACTGCCGACACTTTGGACATAGCAGCGCCAATGGCATTGGCAATTCCAAAAAACTTAGGCTTGACTACTTTTGACGCTCTTTCCAGATGATCTGGAGCCAAGATGGACCCTCCGCCTACAAGAAGCACTGGAATCGGGTCAGAGGAGGTTTTAATTCTATCTAAAGCCGATTGAAGGATTTCCTGGGTTTTTGCTTCGAATCGTTGGATGAAGTCGACCGAGAAATCCTGCACAACGGAAGCACCAGTTGCTGGCAGTTCTTTAAAAAGAGAGTCATCTGACCTCTGAAGTGCTGCTGCAAACTTGAGATCTGTAGCTGTCGCAGTATCGCCTCCAAAAACAATACTTCTTGCGAGAATTTCTGCACCGACAGAGTCCGGACCGATTGTAAGCGAACTTCCGTTATCTCGCACTATCGAGCCGCCACCAAAGCCTATTGATTCAACGTAGGGCATAGGGAAATTCATTCTTACACCACTAACGGTCGAATAGCTGGCAGCATGTCTGGGAAATCCATTGGCAAGAAGCATGCCCGCATCGGTTGTTGTACCACCAATATCCATGACAATGACATTTTTTCCAACAAGATCTTTATCATGCGAACACAGGAAAGACGCGCCCCGCATGGAATTTGTCGCACCCGAGGAAAATGATCTTATGGGGATTTTGGCGGCAGTTCTAGCTGGCAGAACAGTGCCATCGTTCTGAGTTAACATAACGGGCGCATGAATTCCAAGAGATTTCACGGCCGATTCAAAAGAAGCGACGATTTTCTTAGCGAAAGGAAGAATTGCAGCGTTCAGAATTGACGCATTTTCACGCTCAAGGAACCCAATGTTGGCGACTTCATGGGATTTGACAATGTTGGCATCAGGGATTTCTTCCTTGACAATACCCGCAACAAACTCCTCCTGATCATTATTCAAAGGACTGAAATTTCCAATGACAACTATGCTTCTAATGCCCTTTTCTCTAATGATGTTGCAGTGCTTCCTAACTTCATCTGGCTGGATTTTCTTCACAAGAGCTCCATCGATCTTATAGCCTCCGTCCAACAATGCAACATGGCCATTCAAAATCTTGGCAAGAGAAGGAGGAAAGTCACAGAATGGAGGTGTCTCAGCACCGTAGAGTCCAGAAAGACGAAGAACAGCCACTGGAACAAGGCGACTTCTATCTCTTTCAACGACAGCATTGATGAAATGAGTGGTTCCTATAGTAACGCTGGTGATATCTGAGGGTCCAACATGTGGAGCACCCTGAAACAGTTGTTTAATTGCATCGATAATTCCAACGGATACGTCTGCAGTAGTCGCCGATTTGTGCCAGCTGAGGACTCCTTCACCGCTGGAGTTCAAAAGTGCCGGATCAAGCAGTACCGAATCAGTATTAGTACCTCCGACATCGACACCAATCAGGTACGATTGGCCAAGTTTCGACATATTAGGATATTTTCTTTGATTGAATTTGCCGTTTCTCCCATTTATATAGCTTTTAGTATGTCGCAGTTCGGTATATTGATTTGCCAACTGATTGTCGGGTATAGTGGGCGATCATTGGCTAGTAGTTATTGGGGCCGATAAGGAAATCAACGCCCACCATTGCATTATCAGTAATAAAGTTCTAATTTTCTGCATTTATATTGCACATCACTTACCATATTTATCAATTTTTTCCCATGAAGCGCACTGGAAAACAAAATGACGCCTGCTACACTTAGTCTAGAGCAGTAGGTAATGTGCCTAGCTACCGGAGGATAAATAATGCAACAGATCAGTCTCAATTCTATCTCTACACGTTGCGACTGCTCACCACGGAGAACAACTGTATACCTATACTTTTTTTGGACGTTTTCGTCTGGGCTTGCCAGCATCAAGCGCTATTACTTCCTGGCCATTGTGGCAGGCCAACGAGCGATACCAGTTACTTAAACACTTTACAATTTTTTAAGTGCTTCATTGTAAAAACCGATAATGGGCTTGTAGTAAACCTCCTTGGCAGGCCCTGTTTTTGTTCCAACCACCATATCTTCATCTTCGTCTAACGGAAATAAGAGTTTCCTGATTTGATTGAAAAATGGCCTAAGAGTTTGAAATGACTTTGGCATTTCCTTCATCGCAATTTTAAAACCATATGTTGACATGTAAAACGCTTTTCGATTTGCTATTATCCCGTAGCTCCTTCCATCCCTCCATTCGTGAAAAACACTACTCTCTGGTTCATTCTCATCGGATCCAAGAAACTTCTTCTCTTCCCAGGGAGTCCGTCCACACATCCATAAGAGGACATAAAAGAACGATTCCAGGTCATGCCGATACGTGTGATCGACACCCTGCAGCACCTCAATTGCCATAAATTGGGGAATTCCTATCCGAGCCCTCGCACCACTTGGTTCCTCGTCGAGATCCTGCGCCATATCAAAGTCAATAAGCATGCCATGAGAACGTGCTGGTTTTTGATAGTCGACTATGATGATATTGTTTGATGATATATCTCGATGCAATATGCGACACTCGTTTACAAGAAAATCATGAGCTTTGATAACATCTAGAAGCACCCTAAGCAGCTCTCGAATGCTTCTAAAGGTATTCAATGGACGTCCAGCCGGTGACACTATGATGCATGAATATATGAGATTTTCATAGTATGTTTCATCGCTCTCTCGCTCACGATTATGTCGATTTGTCGAGTCACGATTTCCAAACTTGTGCAGCGTATCACTGGAAAAGCCTAAGCCATCCCGCAACCTTTCAGTACTAGTTACTTCATCTTCGTGCCCCAAAAGAATGCATACATCTTTTGCACCCTTTTCTCGTACTCTCTCCAAAAATTTCAGCTCAACAGACTGCCGCGTGCCTGAGCGCCAAGAAAACTTTACAACGTCTCCTCTAGTCAAATAGCACACCGTTCCTCGGCAAACCACTGCTTTTTGATAAGTGATCATGCTTCCCAACGGAAAAGTCACGCCTTGCTCCCCAGGCCCAGGTGATTTCACAGTTATAGTATTATCGGGTTGAACAAACGAATTCAATCCCATAGACTCGTCATTCATAGTCGAGTATGCAACTAGTGCGGTGGCGAACTTTTCTGGATGATCATTAATGTCAAATGCACCTGAACTATAGGCGCCGGAGCGGTCAAAAACCCACAGCTCCATTTTTGCAGCTCTCAGAGTAAAAGCGTGAACAAACATGCGGCGAGGTTGAGCGCTAAACACATTGCGCACGTACCGAGCAAGCTGTAGAAAACTTGACTTGAATTTGTCGTCGTTATCGGAACGTTTATGCTCGCCTACTACCATAACATTGTCGTATCTATGGATAGAGCTCAGTGGTATTGCGTCTCGGGGGAAAAAGTAGTCCAATTGGGTCCGATACGTACCAGATCGGTTTGCGGTGTCGGTAGTAGCCAATATATATGGGGCATTCAGTAAACAGCTTTCACATAGCCCTGAGAACCATTCCCACACATCAAGCTGCGGATCAGTAGGAAAACCAGTCCACCGATTACCGTCATGATTTGCCAATACAGCATCAAACATCTGCCACTGCTTTTGGTTCCAGTTCTGTTCGTCGAAACGTTTCTCAAAAAAGTTTGATACCTCTCGATGAGTGCAGTACTTGAACTCGTAGAAAATTTCGCCGTCGATAGCGTCAGGTTCCGAAGAGTCAAATGTTACAGAAATGGAGCATCTATTCACCGGAGTTGCGAGGCGTGTTGGGGTAGTAATACGAGGTCTTGCCGGGCCTCTAGCTTCATCAAGGAGGTCGTCCACTTGTGTGATCAATTTTATAACAGCAATCCATATAGCACCGTCGTCGGTTTGTTCAGACGGCTGGGATTGGCGACATCGTAGAAGAACGAGCTCGACGAACGGAAGGAATGTTGATGAATGAACAATATCGACTGTATCCGCAGCGGCTAACGTGTCAAAATCTTTCCATATCCAGCCGGCAGAAACTGGTGATTTTATACTCTCTGAAGCACCGTTTGTCTTGAATTCATTGAATAGGAAGACTAAATTGGCGCTGACTATCACGTTAGGATGAAAGCATAATTAATTGGTCGTTCAACATACCTTCACGCGTCGATTCGTCGTTGGCCAATGCTCCCCTGATGCCTTGCAATCGGGTGGTCAACCGTTGCGGTACCGGTGACTTGTCATCAAATGGAAGAGGATTATATGCGATAGCCTTTTCTTCCTCATCAGAGAGTATAAATTCCATCTCAGCTCTCTCAGCCAAGCCCAGTGTGCTTAGCAGAAGGTGGAAGAGCTTCTCCATGATGACCTGTATTAAAATGCATGAATGGTTGGTGGTTAGGTATGAAACCGCACAAAATCCTCATTTACCACAGTAAGAATTTCAGGACGAAGGAAAGAAGAAAATAAAAACATATAAAATAAAATAAAATAATAGAATAGAATGTCAGTATTGATTTTATATAAAGCTGCTCAATATAATGTGTAAGTCGTTACAACAATATCAGGAATCGTTACCGGTGTAACACATCTTATCGAACGTTTGCTCTGTGACATGTCTTATCGCAAACATCTGCTACAGTACAGCCTCATATTAGTGAAATAACTATAAAAAAGGCTCGTAATAATGGAGATATCACTATGTGACTATATATATATTAATTTTGGCAAGCAATATCAATCGTAACGACGATGCCTTCAGTGTATAGAGTATCATTATACTGAGCTTTTTCACGTCATACTATACGTAGGCTTCAGAGGATTCTCCGCTCAGTAAGCTGAACATCACTGTCACGTTGTCGATCGTCCGTACAAGAGCAGGCCCTTTTGGTCGTTGCAAGTAGCGATAAAATCGAGCGTAGGCGACTGACCAAAATCAACGAGAGAGAACGTGCTAGACTCAGTGTGAGTTTCAGAGTTTGAGAATATGTCGATAAGTTTCTGGAATTGCTGCTGCCATAGTTTCAACCCCATACGTACACTTTGCTGCTAGCAGATGCTGCTGCAAGCCAGTTTTGCGTTGGATGAAATCTTACAACCGCAGGTACCGCAGTCATGGATTCATGGCCAAGATGTGCCAATTGCTGACCGTTGGCAGCGAAAATATCAATGTACCGTTTCATATTAGCAATAGCAAACTTAGCCACTCCATCGTCCGGTGATCTGTGCCAATGAGCTTTGAGAATGGAGACCCATTTACCTGTCTGGCAATTATGAGCAATGCGAACGGCAGGCTTGAATTCCTGAGGTTTGTCGGCACTCCACTGGCCAGATTTCGTGAAATCAAATACATTTACGGTATTATCGTATCCATTGCATACCACATGACCAGACTTACTCCAATCGGCTGTGCTGATACTCAATCGACTAGAATATTCTCCGAGTAGAGAGGGCTGTAATTCGCGCTCCTCAGTCTTATGGGACTGGCGTATATCCCAGACTTTGAGTGTTCTATCCAGAGAAGCAGAGGCAATTTGATGAATATTCTGCGGATTGTAAGTAAAGCCGCCGATTTTCTTGTCGTGCATTCTGAATAGCTTGACTACGCTGGTGGGTTTCTCCCTGATATCGTGGATTCCAAAATGTCCTTCAAGCGTAGAAAAGTACATAGTATTTCTGTCGGCAAAATGAAAGTCCGAGACACCTGTAGGATGCCGAGGGTTATCATCGAATACAAAAGATTCGCTAGAAGTCGTTGATTTTAGGTCCAAGACGCGTACAGACCCGTCGTACGATCCAGTATACGCCTTCTCGGGTGAATGCGGGTTGAATTCAATAGTCGCGATTGCTCTGGAATGTACCTTGAGTGATATTATCTGGGGAATATTATAAGTATCGCCGTCAGCGTCGGTTTCTGTCTTGAATTGGTCAACATCCCATATACCGAGTTCACCTTCCTTATCACCACAGAGAATCAGGCGTTTATCAACAGCAGGATGAATAGCCATGCCAATGACTCTTTCCGATGTAAGCTTGATATCGGCGGGATCAACAATGGAAAGCAATTTCAGGTTGGAAAGCTCGTCTCTCTTCTTGGATAAGTCTGGATTCTCAATTATAGAGTTGTCGAAAAAGTCCCCCAGAGATGCCCGATCATTGAAAGACGACAGAATGTTCAGCGCGTCATCCCACTGGCCGTTTTTGACAATATCGCCGAGTTTCATGACACCTTCTTTGCGAGCGCGTTCCTGCTCGATCACCTCGTTTTCCCGCTCTATTTTCCGCTCGACTGCCTCCTTGTCCTCGTATTCATCCTTGAGCTTCTCACCAGCTATCCGCCTGCTTTTCCGCAGCGGCATTGGCGGCTCTGCTTCTTTCTTGACAGCAGGCTTCCTTTTTTTTTGGCGGGATTTCGCCTCGGCCGCCTTCTTCTGACGGACGTCATTGGCGATTTCTCGGCCCATGTCGGCCAGTTCCAGTTTCCGCAGCAGCTCGGCATTTCGAGCAATATTAGCTTTGCGCTGTTCTTCCAGTGAAGGAGCCATGTTCGCGGAGATTTCGCGGTAAGAAGGGAAGGGTATTTATATGGGCCACGTGACTTTGAGTTTGGTCAGATGTTTCTGAGTTTCCGGCGGTCTACTGTGTATATTATTGTGAAATTACGTAAATACAGCTGGAAAGTCCATAAAATCCAATTATCATATATTTCTCTTTTCGTTTCTTTCTACATTGATTCTTTGCTCAAATTCTGCCTGGGATCACAGCACTTCTCTTAATGATCTTTCTCCACCAATGATCTCTTCCAATATTCTGGACATTCTGCGCCCCAAACCAGACGAATACTCGCTGCCAGAATCATCGAATTCGCAGTACGACTGCATTCCCTGCTTGGCTACGTCGGGCGTGGTGATGGGCTTCTTTGGAGTTACACTATCGTTGGACAAAACGCTGTCGATTGATAAAAAAACAGGACATGTAAAAACAATAAATATGATTCCGGCGCATTTTGGCACGGCAATGCGCAATACTGTGCGGGGATTTGGCGTGCTGGCGTTGTTCGGTGCAGCTACTCGAGGATATGAGATATATAAGGCTGTTGAGAAGAAGAACAGGCCGAAGCATATTTAGATACAAAGCATAATAGCATGATACCGGGGCCTTTCTGCCATTATAAAATGCGGGCCGTTCTTGCAATCATAGCATACCGGATGCTCTTGGAATATGCCTTTCTTACCGCCTTAACATGCATTTGGCATATATTTTGTATATAGTAATAACATGCAGTATTTATTATCCAACAGGCCACAGATTCTATCATTCATCGTAGCTGCGCCCATTATATAGAAATCTTGAACGGCTGTACCCATGCTTCGAAATCCACCGGGCTCTGTACTGCTGTCAGGTAGAATGCATCAGTAAGGAGCAGTTCCTGTGGCGTGGGCCGTTCCACTTCCTTGAGCAGGCATCTGGTTACGAACCGACGGAAAATGGGCGAAAAATTGCCGTCTTCCGGCAGTGTAGGTGGATCCTCATTGACGATTCTTTGCAAAAGATCCAAAATCCCCATTGGGTTGGTGGCAGCAGAGCTGTTTCTGCTCGGCAGAAAGGGAAAATGCCCTATAGCCAGCTCCAAAACCATCAGGCCCAGTGACCAGACGTCGCCCTTGACACTGTATGCGGCCCCCTGGATTCTCTCCGGAGACATGTATGTTGAAGTTCCCACAAAAGTCTCGGCTATGGAGTTTGTCAGTTCGCCTGAAACACCAAAATCACACAGCTTGATCTCTCCACGGCTATTGGCCAGAACATTGCTGGGCTTCACATCACGGTGGACAATGCGATGCTCATTGTATAGGTAATTGAGACCCTCGACGACAGCCTGGGTCATTTTGGCTATGATATTCTCGGCTATGGGGCCATTGAGCTTTGAAATGCGGTCCAGAGAGCCACAGTCCATGTATTCAATGCACATGACGACGTTCGTCTGGTTGACAAAAGAGCCGAAGAAGGAAATGATGCGGTCCGAATCGCACTCGTGCATAATGTGGAGCTCGCGGACAATCTGTTTGAGAACAGCCGGCTTCTTCTCGATATGAATCACCTTCTTGGCCATAACCGTCTGCGTAGGTACATGAAGCACCTTGTTAACGGTGCCGCCATTGCCACTGCCAAGCCGGGCCAGCGACTGGAAGTCCTCCTCGTGAAGATCAATCTGGAACTCGACTCCGAGCTCCAGCGACGCCAGCTGGCTGGCCACCGAGTCGGATCGCGAATGGCCCTTCGACTTGGCAGGACCAGAAGCACTAGGAGGCGCAATTGGCAGCGTCAGATTCTTGAAATTGCGCCGTTTAAGCGTGTTAATATCGGCCCGCGACGAGTCGGCCATTGACAGGTGGAGATTACAGGTCAAATCTATGTACAGTTGAAAGGTAGAAGAATAAGGGGGGTTTGGCTCAATTTATATGACAGCTGAAAGTCACCAGAATTTAGTGAAAAACAGCCAGAGTGCAATTTAAGCCAACGTTCGGAGTGCAGAAGCGGTTGAATGTTTGATGAACGGGAGGTGTTTCATGGGGTGGAGGAAGGAAAGTACAGAGATTTACGGGGGAGAACAGGTATATATAGGAAAGAAAAGCACAGAGAACGGAAAATAGATGGGAAAGATGAATAGGAAAGATTATGAGATCGAAATAGAAATAGAAATAATTATACAAGTAAATGCATGTTTGGCTATCTGGCAAGTTGCACGTATAGCAGCTAAGGCAACGTGGATACAACCACTACAAGAAAACAAACAGACCAATATAACACTTCAGAAACAAACAACGCAAATACTAAACAAACTCAATCATCTGCCAATATCTGCCATGGCTTTGCCTGCCCGTTTCCTTGCTATGCTCCCGGGTAACCTCGCTACAAAAACCCACCCAATGACATTTTATTTTTCAATCATCCCCACTAGAACAAACTTAACTGCACGTTTGCACAAATCGTCGCTGATTTACCTGCTGAATCGCATTATTTATTTGCTGCAAGTCCCGTTTCTGACCGCCTGATTCTGTCTGTTTTCTCCTTACTTTCTCTTCTACTTTGCCCCGCATGACCAGTGCCCTTTCAGCTCAGCTCCAAAACGCTTCGCTGAACGACGACTGGAAAGCCCAGTTGAACATTCCCGATAAGGACACTCGTGTTCAGACCGAGGACGTCACTGCTACCAAGGGCAATGGTTTCGAGGACTTTTACCTGAAGCGTGAGCTTCTGATGGGCATATTCGAAGCTGGCTTTGAGCGACCATCGCCTATTCAGGAGGAGGCCATTCCCATCGCTCTGGCCGGCCGTGATATTCTGGCCCGTGCCAAAAACGGCACTGGAAAGACCGCTGCCTTCACCATTCCTGCTCTCAACCAGATCAACCCCAAGTCTGACAAGGTTCAGGCTCTGATTCTCGTTCCTACCCGAGAGCTCGCCCTGCAGAACTCGCAGGTTGCTAAAACCCTCGGAAAACATCTCGGAATCAATGTCATGGTCACCACTGGCGGCACGAACCTCAAGGATGATATCATTCGACTTAACGAGCCTGTACATGTACTGGTTGGAACCCCTGGCCGTGTGCTTGACTTGGCCGGTAAAAGCATTCTGGATTTTAGCGAATGCCCCATGTTTATTATGGACGAGGCCGATAAACTTCTTTCTCCAGAATTCACACCT
The DNA here is from genome assembly GCA_030563415.1 of Casaregolazyma lundiana. Lineage (NCBI taxonomy): Eukaryota > Fungi > Ascomycota > Dipodascomycetes > Dipodascales > Trichomonascaceae > Casaregolazyma > Casaregolazyma lundiana. Next base: position 38,839 of record JAJMJF010000050.1, read on the forward strand.
ATTATTGAGCAGCTTCTTGCTCATTTTCCTGCCGATCGCCAGATTTTGCTGTTTTCCGCCACCTTCCCGCTCGTCGTCAAGAGTTTTATGGACAAACATCTCAAGAAACCCTATGAAATCAACCTAATGGATGAGCTGACTCTTCGCGGAATCACTCAGTATTATGCCTTTGTCGAAGAGAAGCAGAAGCTTCACTGCTTGAACACTCTCTTCTCAAAGCTCTCAATCAACCAGTCTATTATATTCTGTAACTCCACTAATAGAGTCGAGCTTCTGGCACGAAAAATCACAGAGCTCGGCTACTCCTGTTTCTACAGTCATGCCAGGATGCTCCAGGCCCACCGAAACAAGGTTTTTCACGAGTTTCGCAACGGCAACTGTCGAAACCTCGTCTGCTCGGACCTGTTAACGCGAGGTATCGATATTCAGGCCGTCAACGTGGTAATCAACTTTGATTTCCCTAAAACTGCTGAGACCTATCTTCATAGAATCGGTCGGTCTGGTCGTTTTGGCCACTTGGGATTGGCCATCAATCTTATCAACTGGAATGACCGTTTCAATCTGTATCGAATCGAGCAGGAATTGGGCACCGAGATAAAGCCCATTCCGGCCCAAATCGACAAATCGCTGTATGTGGCGCAAACCCCAGAATCTATCCCCAAGCCTTTCCCTATAGCCAACTTGCCCAAGGCATCTGAGCATAGAAATGGGCCGAGACGTGGAGGATATCGGGGAGGCCGTGGCGGACATGACAATACACACGGCGACAAGCAATATAAGCAGTGAAATGTCCAATACTTTGCTTTTTTATGTTGTTTTGAGCCCAGTACTTAATTATGTGTCACGTTGCTATCTTAATGGTAAACACAAGTTTACTGTTTGCTGTTTCTGTTTGATTTTTGATGTTACGCTTGTGTGAGCTTTGCAGTGCTTTTGCAGAGTGCTTTACAGCCTTGTTTGAAGTTACGTCTGTATATGTAGAATCTTTTGCTGTTTCTGTACGACGCCCGAGGGAGTAATTTGGAGGCACGTATGAAGTGATATGCCGTATTATTCAAGTTAAGCGACTCTTATCTATGATATCTTGTTTATCATGTGCAAGTACCATACATGGCATATGACATACGACGTTTATCATCGGCTACACGCGATTATTATACGTGATGCTACACCGCACTTTATATGCTACTCATTTCATATTATCTCAACTAACGACAAAAAACACGAGCAAAAGAAGAATATTCTAAAAAAAATAAAAAAAAAAAAAATTAAAAAATATTATATAAAAAACTAAAAAAAACTAATAAAAAATAAACAATATTTATAAACATTGACAATTTTCACGAGATTATCCTTCGTTTATTCCCATCAAAAATTTTTTTTTTCCTCCTCAGTCATGGCGATCAACATTCTCATTATCGGCAACGGTGGCCGTGAACACGCGCTAGCTTGGAAGCTGAATCAGTCTGAAATTGCTGGAAATATCTACGTGTGTCCGGGAAATGGAGGAACGCGAGACGGGCTGGAGAAGGTGCAGAATGTCGATATCGGCAGCTCCAAATCTGATTTTGCCAAACTGGTTGAATTTGCCGTCCAGAATGACGTGCAGCTGGTGATTCCGGGGCCTGAGCAGCCATTGGTCGAGGGAATCGAAGGGTATTTTAGAAAAGTGGGCATTCCCGTGTTCGGGCCGTCGGCCCGCGCTGCTCAGATGGAAGGATCCAAGGCCTTTTCCAAGGATTTCATGGCCAAACACGGCATTCCCACTGCTGCGTTTGCCAATTTCACCGATATCGTCAAGGCCAAGAAGTACGTGTCGTCGGTGAGCCATCGTGTCGTCATCAAGGCGTCAGGGCTTGCTGGTGGAAAAGGCGTGCTTATTCCTGAGTCGAAGGACCAGGCTTTGGCTGCACTCGACGAAGTCATGGCTGACAAGGCTTTCGGCGACGCTGGCAACGAGGTGGTCGTAGAGGAGTACTTGGAAGGCGATGAGTTGAGTATTCTTGCTTTCAGCGACGGTTATACTGTGGTTGACCTGCCTGCAGCCCAGGACCACAAGCGGATTGGCGACGGCGACACTGGACTCAATACGGGAGGAATGGGTGCGTATTCGCCTGCTCCCATTGCCACCAAAGCAGTAGTTGATGAAATCCGTTCCAAAATTCTACAGCCTACAATCAAGGGAATGAGACATGACGGGTTCCCCATGGTCGGAATGCTGTTCACTGGCATTATGCTTACGTCTACCGGGCCCAAGGTTCTTGAGTACAATGTTAGATTCGGGGACCCTGAAACACAGACGGTTCTGCCTTTGCTGACCGATGATACCGACTTGGCAAAGGTGTTTTTGGCCTGTGCCAATGGATATCTGGACAGTGTGAGGATTGCTGTCAAGCCGGACGTCTTCTCAGCCACGGTCGTCATGAGTGCAGAAGGATATCCTGGATCTTATAAAAAGGGTGATGTAATCACCATTGATAAGTCATTCTTCGGAAAGGATTCATTTGTGTTTCATGCCGGTACCGATTTTCGCTCTGGTAATATTGTGACTGCCGGAGGTCGAGTTATTGCTGCAACTGCAGTGGCGCCATCTGTAAAAGAGGCAATTAGTAAAGCCTACTCTGGTGTTGACCATATACAGTTTTCTGGCAAGTATAACAGAAAAGATATTGCTCATCGAGCTCTGGTAGCACCTCAGCAGCTCAGGATAACGTACGAGTCGGCCGGAGTCTCTGTTGACAATGGAAACCAATTTGTAGAAAATATCAAGGAACTTGTTCGGCAAACGAAACGGGTCGGTGCTGACTCGGAAATCGGTGGGTTTGGAGGACTTTTCGACTTGAAGGCTACTGGCTATAAAGATCCTATTCTGGTATCTTCAACCGATGGTGTAGGCACCAAATTGAAGATTGCACAGAACTTGGATATCCATGACACCGTCGGTATTGATCTTGTTGCCATGAACGTTAATGACCTGGTTGTCCAAGGTGCAGAGCCGCTCTTCTTTTTGGATTACTTTGCTAGCGGGCATTTGGAAATCGAGACTGCCACTGGTTTTGTCAAGGGCGTTTCCAAAGCTTGTATTGAGTCTGGATGTGCGCTTATTGGTGGCGAAACAGCAGAAATGCCTGGTCTCTACGTTGGAAAGGATTATGACGCCAACGGAACTACCGTTGGTGCTGTTGAACGAAACAGAATTTTGCCCAAATTCGATGAAATGAAAGATGGCGATGTAGTTATCGGTGTTTCGTCGGCAGGCGTGCATTCTAATGGGTTTTCTTTGATCCGAAAAATCGTAGAAGTCGCTGGACTAAGCTACACTGACACTTGTCCGTGGGATAAGTCGACAACCGTCGGCAAAGCCTTGCTCGTTCCTACACGGCTCTATGTGAAACCGCTGCTTCCGCTCATCAAAGACGGTCTTCTTCTCGGTCTCAGTCATATAACTGGAGGTGGGCTGGTCGAAAACGTTCCTCGTGCTCTCCCTAAGCATTTGGATGCTATTATAGATGTCCAAAAATGGACTTTGCCTGACGTATTCAAATGGCTAGGACGTAACGGAAACGTCCCTGTCAGTGATATTTCAAAGACGCTGAATATGGGTATTGGCATGGTTGTTATTGTCAAGAAAGACAATGTAGACAAGGTCATTTCACATATGGAGAAACAAAACCAGCCTGCATATGTGATTGGCAAGTTGCAAAAGGGCAGCAGGAAATGTGAATTGGTGAATACTGACGGGTGGTATTGAATATGGCCGATATCAGGTACTCCTACTTCCAGTCAAATGGCCGCTCCTCCATTGCTTTATTCACCACCTTGTTCGTCATCTCATACACGCCAAACACTATGCCTCCGCTGAATGATATCTTAATGAACCGAGGAAGTAGACCTGACCAAAGTTTCAAGGGTCCTTCTTCGGCAAATATTCTATATGTACAAAACATGCTGTTGCCATAGATTCTCCGACCATTAACCGTCTGCATTCTGGTTTTGACGACGTCGATGGGCTGCGTAGCTAAAGTCTGGATTGCTCCAGTCATTCCTCCAAGCGTCAAGGCTAGCCAATTTGGTATTGGCTGCGAATCGTTGGGATGGAAGAGCTGCTTTAAGAAATGATAGACGGAGAATTTGACGGCAGAATTAGCCGCTTGCCTCATAACAGTAGGAGAAAATCCCTGAACAAACGATCTTATGCCTCTGTCATGGTACATAGCACGCACATTAGCACCCAAGCCCTCCAAATGGCCCTGAGGGTAGAGCGAAGAGGACCTACTAGGAGCAGGAGGGCGAATAACCGGCGCCTGGCCTGAACTCGGCGTGGATTTTGCGCTTACAGGTGACTGGCCTGAAGTCGTCGTCGACTTTGTACTTGCCGCCGACTTTGCGGGCCGCAGGTAAGACGGTAAATTGCCTTTGGCCGTCTCGGCAGATCTTTCTATCATTGTAACTTTTATGCTCTCAAATGGAACCATGACCACCGACTCACATATCCCCGTAAACATGCCAGCAATCACGATCTGAGGAGCAGAGATGCTTCCCTGTAAATCAGACATGAATTTGGTTGCCCAATTATATACGCTGAACCTCACGGTTGCCCGTACTGAATTGCCTATGACCATTGGCGAACATCCTCTGAAATAAACACGGCCAATCTTCGGTAATTCGAGTAGATTGCTTGATCCTCGAAACTCGCGGAACAGCTGTTGCCGAGTCTTTGTATATTCGAGAGGATCTTTCTGTCAGTCTACGGTTTACGTCTACGAACGTTCATTACTTACAGGTAGCTACGCTTTCTACAATAGCAGCATTGACAGCCGCGACTGTAGTGCTGAGCAGAGTCTGTGATTAGAATAAGTAGAATGGAAATATAAACAAGTACATACGTCTGTCATGCGAGTTGCGTTGGTTTGGTGATGAAGTTGGTGGGTTTTTGGGATGGAGAAAGAACGTCAAGTACGGTAGTTACGAAAAGCACACCAAGAATGAAATATCATTACGATAAATTAAACATTAATGAAAGAGAACTATAACTTAAGCATAAATGAATGTTAAGTATCGCTGAGACGAAATAACCATGAATTAACCATGTAAATCTCATCGCAGTATATACTAATGGCCTCTCTACAATCCATGTCATCAACAACACCTCTGACAGATGCGAATTTTATTTAGATGTCTCCTACTTCAACCATACAGGCCCATCCTAGCGCATATGCATTGTAAAACATCCGTACTCAGACGAATACTCCAACCAGGACCCGTTTCTTTCCACTAATCTTAATGCAAGTTCCAACAGCTTGACTTCCCTTTGTGTAACCATGCCTGGTCCTCCAATGTCCCCAGGGTAGCAATCGTCATTTGTATATGACTCAAATTCGTTATATATAGACGGATCAACTGGCCGATGTGGCCAGATGGATCCGCAAATCATCCGCTCTTCTGGTAGAGGTCTCTGCTGCAGGACCGGAAAATGACCGCGTTCTTCAACTCCAGGATACAGACAATTCATGCCCTCTAATGACGAATGCACTTGAGTAGTATCATCAGTAGCGGGGCACCAGTTCATTTCAGAGCGACACCAGTTTAGCAGGGATGACCGCAAATGTGATGCATTCATCAAATCTGCTCCAGTCAATCCTAATACTCCCTTGACAGTTTCGAGTGTTTCATTCAAATACATGGGTAAAAGCGCTAACACTTGACCGTCAAACCCATGAATGAAACCTGAAACGAGATCTGGGACTTCATAAACGGCCAAACAGAAGTGGAACCACGTAATAACATGAGGCAACGACTGCTTCTTAGGAATGCCGATAAAAAACATCAGAAACTTGGCCATCAAAGCTAATGCGGTCTCGTGGCACGCATCAATTTGGGAAGCAGTCTCTGGATTAATTTCAACCGGCGCTGTAACTGACTGTTGACGACGTACAACAAACGCTCGATAATAGGGATTCACTGAATTTCCAAGACCCAGCAGCGCAGCAGCGTTACAGTATGCAATCATAGCCCCATAGGCAGTCAAATTACAACCTTTCAGCTCCTCAGGGGCCATGACTGGAACTGAAGCGGGACCCATAGAATAGCCCTGCAGTGATTCTTGGGCCTTATCAATGAGGTGGAAGACAGTGAATGCTTCACTTGCGACAGATTCAAACTGGTTCTGGTACAAATAACGGAGAAGAGAAGCATAATGAAGGTAAAATGGTTTGTTGTGTTTGCTCAAAGCATTGTTCAATGCCAGCTGTTTGCCTCCTCCACCATGATCCAAGTCGAAAGGCAGCACCGTTATCATGCTTTTGCAAAAATAGAATATTTTGACCATATCCGTAGAAATTAACGACATATGGTGATGAAGTCTTCCCACCGTCGGTTCCCGCTGAATTGCTCGTAGGTACCAATACTTGGATAGTTCTTCCCAATAAACGTTGTTTATATCAGAAGGACGCATTGCCATGCCGAAGCGGGCAATATCGCCGAGCGCTTCCTGCCAAATATGCCGAGTGTCATAGGGAGGCTCTACCAAAAGGGTGAGGAGAGAAAAACAATGAATAATGAACCGTCCCATATAATCAGAAAGAAGAGGCATATTGTTCCTAAGAAGCTCAAGGTAGCGGAAAATGCCGCGGCTCCAAAGTCGGTATGGGATTTTGTGTTTTTTGATCAGTTGGCGCATTGAAGAGGTTGCACAGGGATGAGATGCAAACATTATGAGATCCACGTGCCTCTCAACGAGGCGGCAATGCAGATTGTAGACAGTTGCGTGATATTCGGAATACTCAGCCTTGGAGTGTTCTGTCATAGACTGGCACTGGGCCTCTAGCTTAGTGATGTCGTAGTATGCATTCTGGGTTTCCTTGGCTAGCGCAGACGCCGTGGGCTGCGGAAACATCGACAGCACGTTAGCATTCGAATTTCCAACAAAGCTCGTGCTGGAAATACTGCTACTGCTAGTTGAGGCGCCGCGAGAGATGGGCGGTGAGACTAAGCTGGATCTGTTGGAGTTGCCTTTGTCTGGAGACTGGGGCCCAGCCAGCGACGGAGGAGTGGCAACAGGAGAGGTTAGCGGAACCGTAGGTGAACCTCTTGAGGCGGCATTGCTTGCCAGGTAACGCCCCGGGCTAGAAGTGCCAGATCGGTCCATGTCGGTGTTCTCCTTATAAACGTACTCCTTGTATATGGGACTACTTCTCTCCAGCGAGCTGCGGAGCGCCCGCGAAGGGCTCTGAATAGACGCAGCAGCATTACTCAAAGTGCGCTTACCGCCACGAGGCGCCCGCGGATCAAACAGGGTCCGATCCTGGTCGACGACCGGAGCGCCGCGATCAAACTCGGGATCCATGAGAGACAGGAGCAGAGCGAGAGACGCACAACGAAAACGACAGCCTAGATGGTATGTGGAATATGCAAAGGATCTCCAGCGACATGGGCTAAGAGAGGCGAGTCGAGTGGTTGGCTGGTTGGAAAGATGACGTTACGTGGGATGAGGAGATAATGCAATACTACTTGTACGGCTGTGCATAAGGCGCCGACGGGCGGCTACGGAACGGAGAATGCGAATATTTTATTGAGCGGGGATAAGGAGACGGAGTGGAAAAATGGAGTTTGTCAGCAGTGAACTGTTGGCTTTTGCTGGTTGGTTGCGGTGAGTCAGATGGTGACGGAATGTTGAGAATTGAGGAGTTGATCGGCTAGATGATTCGGACAAACTCCAAGCGACCTGCTGGAATTTAGTGGCACAGATGGATTTCAGTTTGATTTTGCAGTTGTATCGAGGAATTTGAATTGTAGCATAGCCGTTTAACGTGTTTTTGTTCGGTGCTGGTCATACTTTTGAAAGCTCGTCCATCTGATAGGTGCCTTACTGTAGCTTGAATATATCCAAACTATTATTCAAGTTATTCGACTTCGAGATAGTTACTTCAAAAACATTATTCTATTATTCCATATTATATGCTTTAACAGCCATTTATTCTAAGAATCATTGGCCGATTGCTAAAGCCGCTTACTCCGCCATTTTCGCGGAGTAATAAACTCCGCGGCGCAACTTCCTGATTCATATGGTATAACAGCATTATTTTGCATATTATTGTTGCTGAATGGCCTATAGATGATAGCAATATTGCTCTGACATATTAATTTTCAAAATTTTCTTTCGGAATTGCATTCTTGCAATACCTTGCTGCTGCTGCTTTCTGTTGCTCTTCGGGACCTGCCGAGTAACAATAGCAATAGCAAACATATGCAATGACATGATACTTGTAATTACATAATACCTGTAATGACACGACACATGTAATGACACAAGACGTGTAATGACACAATGCTTGTAATGACACAACACCTGTAATCGAACCTCTAAAACCGTGCATCTACAACCCGTTTCTCTCCACGTCCAACTCATCCAAGCATTCTACCAGCAACCCTAAACTATCCATAAAACTATTTACTCCTACTCGTAAGGTTCGCGCCGATATTCCTCTAAACTCCGCTATTAATGCATTTTCCTTCACTGACAACACTCTGCTCAGCTGGTCTGGCTTGAGATCGGCATCTGGTGAAAGTGCTGTGTTTGCAATTAAAGCCTGCCGGCTGGTTTCAAACGGGATCGTTACACGTCTGCTGTTAGTATAAAAACAGCATGCTTAAGTAGCCCTGCTTACAAATGATGCGTACCAACCGACATGGCTGGATAGTAGTTTAGCTTTTGTGGTGTTAGAAGATGAAAATTAACTTTTTTGAGTGCCGATCATGACGTCTATTTACACATATTTACATCCGCCATCCATTTAGTGGCTTAGCCTTCAACTGTACATAAAGGCCGCATTCTCGTATAAACTTAGCATTGGATTTTCACCTGTCTTTGTCTTGGTGGCTTTCACTTCTGCCCACATCTCGAGAAATGCCCGATGTGAAGCAGTTTTCACCAGTCTTCCACACACTTTCTTGTACAACTCTGCAGCCAGGTCGAAATCGGTAGGAAACAGAATGTCAAAATAGCCCTGTAGCGCCATATATGTTGAAATTGGTACCATCTTTTGCTCCAACACTGTCTGGACTACCGGTGAATTATATCCCGGGATCGTCTCTTTCAGGTACGCGAAATCTGAACTTAAAAGGCGATGTTCGGGGAAATATTTCGCCAAAACATGCAAAAATTCAAGGTATCTTGTTGGAATATACTCGGGATCCGAAAAATTGCCTCTGAATGGCCATATAGTGTTCTTAAGGCCCCGTAAGTATCCCGGCTGGGCTAACGGATGATAGCCTAATTCCCACGAAGGAACATAGTGCGGTAACTCGTGGCGGATATCCAGCAACTCTTGAGCCAGAGGATCTAAATTCGGTGAATAAAGCTCCTGGAAATCCCCATTTCCATCAATTACAACATATCCCTGATGTGGCTGCAGCGTGGTGTTATCATACCTTATGACATCATGAGCAAAATTGTCAAACACTTCCAGGGCTATAAAGAAGCACGGGTCCGGAACAAACGTGTTCCAATCGAAAATGCTCTTCCTAATGATACGAACGTTGTCTTGGTGGCCCGACGATTTAGTTGCCTTGGCCAGCTGCGAATTATCCAATTTGGACCGTTGTTTCGTAGCCAATTGACCGCTAATCTCAATTATATTGTACTGAGTCCTTGAATAAACGTCTGGCTGAGTCTCGCGGATATAATCCATGATATTCAGCATCAGAGTTCCATTTCCTCCGCCCATCTCATATATGATAAGATCTCGGTATGGGTACAGTGAGAGTTTGTAATTTACCAGCAAATACCTTGCCAGGGCTTGGCCATAGAATGGTTTGAAGAGTTCGGTAGGGGTATGCCAGATTTGCTTCGAATTGCGAGCATGTGGGCTGGTTTTGACCTGCTGTTCCTTGGCCTGTTCTCCGTCATTGACCTCTTCTTCGCTTTTCCGAAACGAATTAAACTCCTGGCTCCAAGCAGACATGAATTCTTCCTCTCCGGAAATGCTATTGTATGAGAATTGCTTCTGGGGACTGAATATTTCAACCTCTTTGCTGAAGTAACCATAATGGGGATTGTACAAACTATCGTCCATGAAATCTCGAGCTAGCATTCTAACGTTTCGCGGTCTTGTTTGATGCCTTGAAAGCTGAGATGAGTTCACCAACGGTAATCGTTCAAACCGGCCTTCATTTCCATCAGTAGTTACATATGAATACGTATAGGGCATTACAGTATAATCATGGACAAACGGTTTGGGCGCTGATCCTGGGGATTTTTTGGGATCCTTGGACTGATCCTTTTTCAGGCTCTGCAGCCGCGATGTAGATTTACTCCGTATCCATGGTCTAAATGGATGCTTGACTGGATACTTGAAAATGCTGCGTCTATACATGGATAAGGATGGGAAGATGCACTGTGATGGGAGCCCATTAGAATTGGATCCAATGAGAGCAAAACAGTAAGAGGATTAAATATAAAAGAGAGGATTGTCTACTTATATAGTAATTGTAAGTGTGCCATAAGGAAATCGTCAAGTAAATCCTAAGTAAATCTGGGAACTGAAACAATTAAAGCCAAAGAGGCTCCGACCCACAGTTATTGGGGGTATGCTGAGTATACTATGAGTATGCTGCTAATATATGCTATGAGTATGCTAAGAGTGTGCCATTAGTATATTCTAGGTCATATGAGCATATCTTATAACTATATACTATGTGCGTATAGTACTATGAGCTCATAATGCACCAATGGGAATCGAACTAAGTGAGGATGCCTAATGAAAACAAGCCACTGAAACGTTAGAACTAATAACATCCGAGCTGACTCTTCTTTAACTCTAGAATAAAACTATATTATACTTTAGTGTAGTTAATATGGCAATCGAATATTTTCAAAGTAAACTATGTGTTAATCTTCCATCTTTTATGCTTCCGGGCAAATAGATGCTCCGAAGTCCGAACAGGATGTATAATTAATGCAAATTTACACAAGCAATATGAAGAAATGTACCCAGTCTATATTTTCTATATAATTTTACAATTATTTTCGCTTTTTCGCTCCAATTTTTGATCGTGTTAATCGTTCAAGACGTCGTTGTTTATCTCGGCTAAAACCAACTTTGCCTACGTCGTAATTATCTGGGGCTACCCCACACTTGACCACTTGGCCATAAAGGGTCGCCAGCTGCCCTTTTTTGTTTTCGTCATTTCCAACACTTTGCGCATTTCAAATAATGCTATCCACTCTGCCTATTTATATCCTGGCATTTATTGGCCTTGTTTTCCTGTACGATGCTTCCATTTTCGTTCGTTACAGCATAAAGGCCAGAGCCAAAGGCTTCAAACTGCCAACTTTGACATTCAATGAACCTCTAGGGTTGGCAAATCTCGGAAAATTCATCAAAGCTATCAAGACGTATCATTTTCGGGATATTCAGATGAAAATATGGGGCCAACCGTGGGGCAATTGCAACCATACTCAGATGAAGCACTTTGTGGTTCAATGGGATCTCATGACCAAGAACCCAGAAAATGTGCAGACACTTCTAAGTGGTTCTACATTTAAAGAATTCAATTTGGGGATTCGAAATGACCAGTTGAGGCCGTTTCTGCGCCATGGCATCTTTGCTATTGACGGAGATGAGTGGAAGCATGCCCGAAAATTTCTGCGTCCAATGTTCACTCGAGAGCAGGTATCCCGTCTAAAGCTCATTGGATCTCACGTTGACAAGCTTGTTGCCATTATTAAGCAACAGTGCTCGTCTTCGCCCGACTCCGTTGTGAATATTGCAACCTTGTGCCATCAATTGACCACTGATACCGTTACTCATGCCACTTTTGGCGAGTCTGTCGATAGTCTGTCAACAGAGGTCAAGTATATCGAGACTACCATGGGCCCGCTTCCTAGCACTGAGGTGACCAAGGCTATTCTGGTCGGAACAGAGTATGCCGCCAATCGTTCCCGAAGTGACAAATTCTATTGGCTTTTTAAACCCACCACCGAGCAACAGAGAGGAATCGACATCTTCTATTCTTTCATTGATTCTTGTATTGAGAAGGCGGCTCAGAGAGAAGCTGAGCGAAAAGAAAAGGGGCTTGCTGTGGAGGCCGATGACAGCTGTGTTCTCGTAGACCAGATGGTGAAAGAAACTTTGGAGTTTGAATTTATGCGCGATCAGCTGGCCAGTGTGATATTTGCCGGCCGTGATACAACTGCCAGTTTTCTGGGGTATGCCTTTTACGAGCTGCTTCACCATCCTGATGTTTGGAATAAATTGCGCAGCGTCATTTTGGAGGAGTTCGGTACTACCGACGAGGCTATCACTTTTGAGTCTCTGAAAAAGTGCAATTATCTGAATTATGTCGTTAATGAAGTTCTTCGACTTCATCCAGCGGTTCCTGTCAATTACAGATGCGCTACTCAAGACACCCAGTTACCTCGAGGCGGAGGTCCAAGCGGTGACGAGCCTCTCTTTGTTCAAAAGGGCCAAAGAGTGGTATATTCTTGCCTGGAGATGCAAAGAGATCCAAATATCTGGGGAACTGATGCTGAGGAGTTCCAGCCTGAGCGATGGGCTCCTGAAAATGCTGTTGCTCGTCATTCGTGGTCTTTTCTTCCTTTCAACGGCGGCCCCAGAATCTGTCTCGGGCAGCAGTTTGCCTTGATAGAGTCTTCCTATACACTTGTGAGAGTCTTGCAGTCATTTACATCTATGACTGCGTCCAAACAGGAGATGAATAAGGATTTCCTCGAAGAATTCACTCTTACCATTCGGCTATATGATGGGGTTTATGTTCATTTTTCTGAGTAGACATGCAAGGGTTGAATCTGTGGAAGCCTGGATGGAAATGTTGTTGGTGGTAACCCAGGCCCTCTTCTTCAAGTTAAGCACATTTGACTGAAAATGATGTACGCGCAGCAATATTCCGTGTATTTCTATCAGGGCTGCATAGCCTTGTGTAGGCTTGTTGTAGAATCAGGTTATTTTAATTACTCCTACTTCTGGTACTTCTCGAGGCTTACTGCCATGTAGAGTAACTTACCCTCTACTCATACCTACTCCACTCATCGCTGCTCTTCCTCGTCCAATATTAAGTCTTCTCTTTTCCATGCTTCTCCCACGTTCGTTGGAATTTGCCAATAATACGGCCTTTGGCAATGGCATGATCCTTGAGAATTGACAGTAACTCAGGCAATGCCATGCCCTATTTCAGCTTCTCATCAGTATCTAGCGCAAAAACTTGGTAATAATAACGATGAGGAGGATCTGCTACAATAGGAGAGGGTCCGCCATATCCGCCATATTTCTGGCCTCGCGCCCCGCTGCCAAAAGTGAATTCTTTGCCCTCTGTCGGCGGATTGAAGAGCCCTTCAGGAAGTATGACAGTGCTACTGCGTATATTGTAAAACAAACCGTGGACAATGCGTTTCCAGATGGGTACGTCAAAATCTTGAACGACCACTGCAAATGATTTCGTTGCCGACGGCACAGTACCGGGATCGATACTCAGAGCTGGAAACAGATCTTTTCCTCCGGCACGACCTCCCAGGTACTTCCAGGGCATTATTTCGCCGTCGGAAAAGTCTGGACTGGTAATAGTCAATTGCGAAGAGACAGATGAAACTTCAGGAGCATTTATGGCGAGCTGGTGATCTTGGGGTGGTTTGAAGAGCAAACTTGCCACGGCTTTAAAGGCTCTTTCCAAGTACAAAGTAGCCATGACTGGTTAATCGAAGGAATTGTGATATCTTCTTTATGATGCCTTCTTTTCCGGTAGTTGAGTTTATGAGATTCGACTTTCATGAGTATAGATCTCCACAACTACTAAGACAATCTAACTAGAGTCAATCAGACAAGTAGCCAAGTAGTAAGATAGAAGTACTAAATCCTTGAGGGGCAATCAATCATTTATATGAATTATTACAGATGATACACTGTCTCGTTTCTGTGACTAACTGGTCATGTACCTGAAGGAAGCCAGGTACAGAAAACGATGAAATTTGCCCTTTAGAAATACCGAATAATAAATAGAAAAACTCAAAAAATCTCAAAAGATTGAAAATTCTTGTATATATTTAAATTGCAAGACTTAAAGCCAACAATGCTAATTTTTGTTTGGCAACTAACGACACCCGATTGTAATGGAGATAGGAGCCCTGGCTCAAAGGGTTAGTCACCACCATAACGAGCATTGGCCATGCCGTTAATGAGCCAAATTAGAGGCCGCTTTATGCGTATATGGGAAATAGAGATCCTGATAAAACCAGATTTCTGTGAGAATATTTATTCTTGAGAATGTCTAGCTAATTAATTATATATATATCTTATCACATCTCGTAGGAGCCTATGGCACCTCTCAGCAGTCAATAGAAACCCGCTCCTACCAGAATCCTACATAGTTCCCCTTCCTTTCAATGCTTCTCCCATGTTCGTTGGAATTTGCCAACAATATGGCCCTTTGCAATTGCGTGATCCTTGAGAATCGGCAGGAGGTTCGGCAACGACAGGCCCTCCTTCAGCTTCTCATCAGTGTCTAGCGCAAAAACTTGATAATAATAACGATGCGGAGGATCTTCAACAATAGGAGACGGCCCAATGTACTTTTTGCTCATGGTTCCGGTTCCAGCCGTGAATTCTTTGCCCTCCGTCGGAGGATTAAAGAACCCTTCCGGCAGCTTCACAGTGCTACTGGATATATTGTAGAACACCCCATGGTCAATAGGTTTCCAGATCGGCACATCGAGGTCCTGGATAACTACTGCAAACGATTTGGTTGCCGACGGCACCGTACTGGGGTCGATTTCCAAGTCTGGAAACAAGTCTTTTCCACCAGCATGACTGCCCAGGAATTTCCACGGCAAAAGTTCACCATCCGTAAACTGCGAACTGGTAATGATGAGTTCTGCAGGAACAGATGACACTTCAGGGGCATTGATAGCGAGCTGGTGCTCCTGGCCACCCTTAAAGAGCAGACCAGCTACGTTTTTAAACGCTCTTTCCAAGTATAATGAGGCCATTGCTAACTGATTGGTGGTAATTTACGGCTTTGTGAATATGAGATGTTTTGAGTTTAGTCAAGGGTAAAGTTATGACGGGAGAAATATGTCCGATGAAATACGGAGATAAGGCTTGGAAGATGAGCATTGTCATAATCAGCAAAGGCTACATTAAATGAGACAATATGCAAAATTCTTCGATTATATGCTACAAGGAAAAGTTAGTTGATTAGCAAATGATGTTTATTAAAAACACGAATCATTACGTTGAACATGTGTTATGTTGCAATTGCTGATGCCGTTGTAAAGGATTGACTAAACCTGTAAGTACCTGTAATCGTCATTTACAGCAGCAGTTGAAAAAGAATTGAAAATACGATAAGGAATTGATGAATATTCGTTAGCGAGCGAATACTTAATTAATAATAAGTTAATAACAAACGAATATTGACTTAATAATCAATGAATAATGATGCCTATTGCACAATTATCAATGAATAATACATGAATAATCACAACGTCCAACCATAAAAACACAAACCGCCGCTTCACCAAGCCATCTCAACACCAAACTTCGGACATAAACTATCATGCCTAGAGTAGGAGTAGTGATAGGATCAATAAGGCCAAGGCGTAATGCCCCGTCATATGCAGCATGGGTTGCCAATGTCGCAAGTACCACACTCAAAGGCGCCAGCGTAGAGATTGTCGACATAAAGGATTATAATCTGCGAATGGACGTCGAACCGGAGCTTCCAATGAGGTCAATGGTTTATGTAGATGCAAATACCACTGCCTGGTCCAAGAAGATTGCTAGTCTGGATGCTTTTATATTCGTAACTCCGCAATATAACTGGGGAATCCCCGCAGCCCTCAAGAACGCACTTGATGTGATATACCAAGAATGGCTCAACAAACCCGCTATAATTGTAACATACGGAGGCAGCGGAGGTGTTAAATGCTCTGAGCAGCTCCAAAATGTGCTCACTGGAGCATTTAAGATGCGTGTCGCTGACAAGAGGCCCAGTTTCCTACTCAGCAGAGATCATATTGGCCATAATGAAGGCGAAGGAGATATTGCAAAGTTGCATGCTGATGATATTGGCCAGCTGCATGAAGCATTTGCGCAATTGCAAGAGCAGCTAGACAAGGCCGGATCAGAGAATAAATAGATACAAATGTTGCCTATGCGCATATAGACGAGCCTTTAGAACCACCAGGCCAACAAATGCAAAAAGTATAACATGACCTTGAAGCAAATATTTCTGCAGAAAGGCGTAAAAAATAAGTG
This sequence comes from Casaregolazyma lundiana, assembly GCA_030563415.1. NCBI lineage: Eukaryota > Fungi > Ascomycota > Dipodascomycetes > Dipodascales > Trichomonascaceae > Casaregolazyma > Casaregolazyma lundiana. Next base: position 55,107 of record JAJMJF010000050.1, read on the forward strand.
AAACTCCCTAAACCGTTCACGCGATGACGGAGCGGAGAGCCGCACGGAAAGCCGAACCTGGCAAAACATCATAAATACATCGGCTTTGACAAATTTTGAACAAAAGACAGCATGCATAAAGTAGGAGTAGTGATTGGATCAGTAAGACCGAGACGCAATTGTCCTTCATACGCAGCATGGGTTGCCAATGTCGCAAGTACCACACTCAAAGGCGCCAGCGTAGAGATTGTCGACATAAAGGATTATAATCTGCGAATGGACGTCGAACCGGAGCTTCCAATGAGGTCAATGGTTTATGTAGATGCAAATACCACTGCCTGGTCCAAGAAGATTGCTAGTCTGGATGCTTTTATATTCGTAACTCCGCAATATAACTGGGGGATCCCCGCAGCGCTGAAGAACGCAATTGATCTAATATATCAAGAATGGCGCAATAAACCCGCTGTAATTGTAACTTACGGGGGCCATGGAGGCTTTAGATGCTCTGAGCAACTCCAATCTGTGCTTTCTGGGGGCGTTAAGATGCATGTTGTTGACAAGCGGCCCAGTTTCCTACTCAGCAGAGATCATATTGGCCATAATGAAGGCGAGGCAGATATTGCAATGTTGCATGCTGATGATATTGACCAACTTCATGAAGCGTTTAGGCAATTGCAAGAGGAGCTAGACAAGGCCGGAGAAGCTGGATCAGAGACCAAATAGATTAACGTCAGCGTGCGTAAAGGCATAAACCATAGATAGATTAAATCCAGCTTAAAATTGAAATTTCAACAGCCTTGTTAATCGTAGAAAGCTCAGAAATCCGTGCAGTTTCCACAATCTCAGCCTTCTTCTACCTTTCCCCACACTAAATACGACTTTATTGGCTTGGTAGTCAAAGCTTTGCCCAGTTTTACTATCGATCCTGACACTATAGTATCCGTATTAGATGATGCACTTACATGTGATACAGTTGCAAATGGTGAGATCAACAGAGCGCTGAATTCTTGCTCATGTCTGTCGCTCGATTCTACTGACTCCTTACCCGCATCAATTCTATTCAAACGAACCACCATAACCAGACGATTCCGCTTATTACAGTCAATTACCCGAAATGTAGGCCCTTCCTTCCACGAAGTATCCCACTGGCTCTTCTGCTCGGCATCGTCCACCAAACTCTGAACAATATCCACCAACCCACCCTCAACTTTATAGGAACGGATCCTTTTGGGCCGAGGGGACCAGTCTAATAAATTGGAAGATTCAGCAGATGGACCTCTTTGCTGTAGAGGAGACTCGGGAATGATGGAGGCAGCTCTGAATACACGTGAACTCGACACTGATAGCGAAGTGTCATTTACAGTGCGGTCAGGCTGAGAAGGAGTGACGAATCTGGGCTTGGAATGGTCGGCAGGCTTTGATTTTGGAGTTTCCGGAGATTTGCTATGAGGAAGGATGAATTTTGGGGGCATGGAGTAAACAAGTGGGGAGCATGGAGTAAAAGGTGGATAGGATAGAGGTGAGTCAGAGGAGTGAACTTCGACAACGAAGATGAGTGAGAGTGAGAGTGATGAATGGAGCGTATGAAGGCTTATATTGAGATTAATAGATAATGATAGATAGTCATACAACACTGTAATAGATATTGAAGATACGGTAGTTCAATACTTTAATAGATAGCTTTAATAGATCATGAGATAGTAATTCAGTACTTTAATAGATCATGAGATAGTGATACAATGTGAAAAAGAGCTGCAACTCTTTACTGCACAATATAATAATACTCCCTTAAATATATACATAAAATCTCTAATACATTAAAAAGTCATCTTCATCACATTTTACTTTGCCCAGTTGCCTATCTTGGCTGATTTTTGCACAAAAAAAACCATAAAAATGCAAAAATTGAATCATCGCAGATCAAAATTTCTCCATAGACTTTTTCAGCCTTAAACATGCTCAGTCAAAAACGACTGGCGTCTTCGGCTAAAATAATAGCAGGAAACCGAATATGGCATAAATATATATGTAATATTTTGCCTCGGGCCGTTAGGACGTTTAGTTCTCAAACTATACTCTATCAAGCTCAGATCATAGATGGAAAAGCTATTGCAAAGTATGTTAAAAAACACACAAAAACACGCAGAAAACTGACTTTAAGGTCGATACGCGAAGACCTCGGCAAGCAGATCTCCGAGATCAAAAAAGTACGCCCATCTTTTGCGCCTCGTCTGGTTATTATTCAAGTAGGAAACCGTCTGGACTCGTCTGCATACGTTAGAATGAAGCTCAAAGCCGCTCACGAAGCCAATATCGAGTGCGAATTGAAACAATTCCCCGAAGATCAAATTGACCAGGAGAAACTTCTGGCGGAAATCGACCAGCTGAACGATGACCCGTCTGTCCACGGCGTGCTGATCCAGCTGCCTCTGCCTTCGGGCCAGTATGATGAGAAACTCATCACCGATGCCGTTAGTACCGAAAAAGACGTCGATGGTTTCGGATCGCTCAATGTCGGCGAACTGGCCAGACGTAGCGGCAATCCCTTGTTTGTGCCTTGTACGCCTAAAGGTGTACTTGTTCTGCTGGAAAGGGCCAGCGTTGATCTCACTGGCAAGCACGCTGTTGTCATTGGCCGCTCTGACATTGTGGGCAACCCTGTTGCATATCTTCTGAAAAATGCCGATGCAACTGTCACTATATGCCACAGATATACGGAGAATTTGCAAAGTATCGTCAAGAACGCTGATATCGTGGTTGCTGCTGTAGGCATGCCCCGGTTTGTGCAAGCCACTTGGCTCAAACCCGGTGCTGTGGTCATTGATGTCGGCATTAACTACATAGAAGATGCTTCTAAAAAGTCAGGCAAAAGTCTGGTTGGAGATGTCGACTTTGGTCCAGCATCGCAAGTGGCTTCGAAGATAACTCCTGTGCCGGGAGGAGTGGGTCCAATGACTGTAGCCATGCTAGTGCAAAACGTGTTGGATGCAGCTAAAAGTCAATATAAAAAGAATGCTGAGAGGAGTGTGAATCCATTGAAGCTGGATCTTCAAAAACCGGTCCCGTCAGACATAGATATCTCGCGAGCCCAGACCCCCAAGAAGGTTGGCGAACTGGCAAAAGAACTTGGTCTAAGGGAGCACGAGTTCGAGCCTTATGGTTCATACAAGGGAAAACTATCACTGGACGTGTTGGAAAGACTGAAAAAGCGCAAAAATGGCAAATACGTGCTTGTGGCCGGTATCACACCCACTCCACTAGGTGAAGGCAAATCTACAACGACTATGGGCCTTGCACAGGCTCTTGGTGCTCATATGGGCAAAATATCATTTGCAAACGTGCGTCAACCGTCTATGGGACCGACATTTGGTATTAAAGGCGGCGCTGCCGGCGGTGGATATGCACAGGTTATTCCTATGGATGAATTCAACATGCATTTAACTGGGGACATTCATGCTATATCCGCTGCAAATAACCTTCTTGCAGCTGCGCTTGATACTAGGATGTTTCACGAACGCTCCCAGAAAGACGGCGCTCTTTTTAAGCGATTGGTGCCGAAGAAGACGGAGTTTCCAAAGTACTTGCATAAACGACTGGCCAAACTCGGAATAACCAAGACAAATCCCTCGGAACTAACCAGTGAGGAAATCTCCAGACTTGTTCGTTTGGATGTCGATAGAGACACAATTACCTGGAAACGCGTTGTTGACTGTAATGATCGACACCTCAGAGAAATATCTGTTGGCGAGGCTCCTACTGAGAAAGGTGATACGCGAGCTACAGGCTTTGACATCTCGGTCGCTTCTGAATGCATGGCAATCTTAGCTCTTTCCAACAGTATTGCAGACATGAGACAACGGCTAGGAAATATGGTAGTAGCTTCTAGCAAATCCGGTGAGCCAATTACTGCCGATGACCTCGGCGTTGGAGGTGCTTTAACTGCTCTAATGAAAGATGCTATAAAGCCTAATCTTATGCAAACACTTGAGGGAACGCCTGTACTGGTTCATGCAGGACCTTTTGCAAACATATCCATTGGTGCATCTTCTGTACTTGCTGACAAAATAGCTCTGAAGCTTGCTGGAGTGGAGAGCGACGAAAACCCACAGGAAAAAACCGGCTACGTCATAACTGAGGCCGGTTTCGACTTCACCATGGGGGGAGAACGATTTTTCAATATCAAATGCCGCTCTAGTGGGCTCAAACCGGACTGTGTGGTAATTGTAGCTACTGCCAGGGCTCTGAAGTTGCACGGCGGTGGACCCGATGTCAAACCAGGGTCCAAGCTGGCAGAGAGCTATACTCAAGAAAATATAGAATTAGTGGAAAAAGGGTGTGCTAACTTGGCCAAACAGATTGAAAATGCAAAATCTTACGGTGTTCCAGTGGTGGTGGCTATTAATCGATTTGTGACCGATAGTGAAGCAGAGATCCAAATCATCCGCGAGAAAGCGAAAGAAGCGGGGGCATTTGATGCAGTTTCATCCAATCACTGGGAGGAAGGTGGACTTGGAGCTGTAGATTTGGCTCAAAGCGTCGTGAAAGCATGCGATACCGATGCTAGTCAACTTGAGCTTTTGTATGCCACTGAAGGAACCACAGCTTTAGACAAACTTAACGCGATTGCCAAGCAAATGTATGGCGCAGATGGAGTCGAGTTAAGCGAGTTGGCGAAGAAGAAGCTCGAGAAGTACGAAAAACAGGGTTTTGGCCACTTGCCTATCTGTATTGCCAAAACTCAATACTCATTATCTCATGATCCTGCACTGAAGGGAGTGCCTACAGGGTTCACTGTTCCTATTAGAGATATACGGGCTTCCGTTGGAGCAGGGTACTTGTATGCACTGGCAGCAGAAATCATGACGATTCCTGGCCTTCCAACATATGCAGGGTTCATGAATGTAGATGTGGACGAGGATGGACTGATAGACGGGCTGTTCTAGACTATTTGGCGGAAAAACCTTGACTACGGAATAATTCTTGAGGCTGTATAGATATTTACGCAAGATTTAACCTCATAAAAGCAATATTAAAATATTTATATCTTTAATTTGTGAGTTTGAATGGTGAAGCTGCTGTTCCACAAAAGCCACAAGAGACTTTGAATTCTCGAAGTTGCAGCACATTAACGACATATTTAAAGACTAAATGATCTACTATCCCAATTTTACATGATGCTTTTGCTTTTTCTCTGATCCATTATATCTGTCGGCATCTCAATTTCCTCACGTGATATGATTTGAAATTTCACTTTCAACTTCCTCCACCATTTCCGAACACCAAAATCCAAATCCATGCATCTGTAAAACGAGATTACATGCTAATTTCTAATATACATCCTGTAAGAAACGCCAGCTGTATCATTGTCTACCGGCGTGCATTCTCTGTCGGGAATAACATCAAGCTGTTAGGAAGAATACTACCTGAATCACACCAAAATGTCCAGAGTTGGCGTGAAGTACTGGCATTCCGTAAACCTGATATGAATATACCTGTATTATATGCTAGTATGAAGCGTGGAAAGCGACGCAAACAGTTGGAAACGGCTCCTACTGAGCCAATTACGCCTGGAAACAAAGCCGGCAAAAAGTTGGCAATGGCTATACACAAGGCATCAATGGGTGTTTCTGAAACCTTGCTAAAATACATACCGAAGGCACTTTTATCTTCAAGTTCTGGGGCAAAAAAGGCTCCCGACCAGTATTATACATCTTTGGAAAGTTTCCTGTTAGATATGAATGACCTTCGCACTTGGAATGACCTGAATGAATCAATGGAAACAAAACTAACACACTTGGAACAGCTTAAAGATGGGCAGGATTTGCTGATTCTTGGCGGAGGCATTTCTGGCCTTTCATTGGCCTGGTTTGTCGCTCATGCTCGTCCAGATGTCAAAATAAAACTGGTAGAGCAGGGCAATACGTTCGGAGGATGGATGAAATCTGAAAAAGTTGAGGACAATGGATCAAGTACTGTATTCGAGTATGGTCCAAGGACACTGCTGCCTAAAAATTCTGGTGTCTTGATTGCCATGCAGATGATGAGACAGCTAAGTATGCTAGACAAACTGCGTGGAATTCCAAAAACAGATCCGGTTAATAACAAAGGCATTTATTATGAAAAGCTCGTTAAACAGCCTTCTGGAATTTTGGAGGCCATAAAACTACTGCTGGGCCATCCCTTATACCAAGGAGTTTTGTCAGGCATTTTTCACGATGTCACTACTACTAAACCAGACCGGAATATTCGAGACGAATCTATCGAATCATTTGTGTCTCGCCGAGTTAATCGTTCTGTGAGTGATAATTTATTGTCTGCGGTGTTTCGGGGTATATATGGCGGTGATGTAGCTCAGCTCAGCGTTCGTTCCGTCGGCCGTATTTCAAACATTTATGGCCTAGAAAGTGTCTATGGTTCTGGAATAGTCAGCGCAGCTATTAGTGGGGAGGCCTCTTTACCAGAATCACGAGATTGTTCGTTTTTGCCGAAGTTTGCCCAAGCAATGTTGGGGTCAGACTCCTGTTTCACTACTGAGGATGTGGCCCCGTACAGCATGCTAGCATTCGACGGAGGTATCCAACAATTCCCTAACAGGCTAGCAGATGCACTTGTCAAAGAGTTTCCAAATACGGTGAAGCTTTTCAAGGATACCAGTGTTATTGGAATCAAATCAGTTAACAATCAGGTGGAAATTTCAACAACGAGAGGCGCCATGCGCGGAGACGTGGCGATCTCCACTTTACCATCGAATGCGATTGCAACTATACTGGATGAGAAAGCTACAATAGCAAAAAAACTGTGCAACCAAATTCTTTTTACCAATATGGCTGTCGTAAATATTTGGTTTCCCAATCGACAAATTGGACCTAACTGGTTTGGCTACCTTATCCCAAAAAGTACAGATAAAGATAATCCTGAAGGAGTTCTAGGCGTGGTGTTCGACTCGGCAGTTCGAAATGCAGCGGTACCGTTTGCGGATACTGGCAGTGAGCAAGGAAGTGAACCAGGGCATAAACATTCATCCGGAACAACCTTGACAGTGATGATTGGCGGCCCACTATGGGATGAAGCTCTCACTGAAGAAAGAGCCATTTCCAGAGCAGTAAAAGCTCTCGAAAAGCACCTCGGGGTGTCAATAAAGCCGGAGGAGTATATGGCCAAAGTTTCGCTGCATCGAAATTGCATTCCACAGTATACAGTCAATCATGCAGATAGGGTACAAGCGACACATGCCGACGTTGCGAAAATTTATAATAACCGACTATTACTGTCAGGAACTTCGTTTGGACGCGGCGTCGGAATTGGAGATTGTATAATAGACAGTCTGACTGTGGCTACAAGATTCAGTGAGCAGCGAAAATTATTGTTTGCCGACTACTACAGTGGAAATTGGATGCGAAAAGTATATCCGGCCGAAGTTGCAGTGTAATGTATATACGTGTACCCGAAAAAGAGTATGACAGAACGGAAACTTAATAGGGATCCTGCTTCTAAGTTGTGGTGCCCCGCAAGATTCCGTAGAATCTAGACATCCATCCTAGCTAGCACCATGATGAAACATTAGAACTCTCCTTCATGATAATTAAAATAAGCACCAGGTTACAAATAATGAGCAAACTGTATTGGACGATAACAGGTCACAGATCGAAGGAATTACCAAATATGGTAATGATCTGCAATTACCTGAATAGGAAATTTTCAAACACCTTACCCTGATTCAAAGCACGTGATGCTTACTAATACTTCCACATTCGTATTTATGTCACGTGATCCCAAATTTTGAAAGGGATCCAAAACGATTTTGTGAGCTCGAGCGTGGGAGCTGGGAAAATTTCAGCCGCCAGGAATTTTCCACCACCCAAAAAAATTGACAAAAAGATGCACAAAAAGCTCAAAAAAAGTTGAAGAAAATTTCAGATATTTCAACAGCGAGGATCTTAATATAAATGAGCAGTACCGAAATATAAACTTTGAATCTTTCTCATCATTTTAAGATGTAGGGTCTCTATGTTTCAATGCTTTATGGTGGAGATAATGAGGAAAATAGACGATTTTGCCCTGTGGTCCGACCCCCCAAAATGCACAAAATCGTTCAATTTCGCCAAATTCTCACTGGCTTACTAATACTTCCCAATTGAGTGCATGACTATTTCCTTACCCTATCACCTGATGCTTACAAATACTTCCAAATTCGGTTCTCCCTCATAATATCCCAAGCTTCAGAGCGATAACAAAACAATTTTGAGAGCTTGAGCCTGGGAGCTGGGAGGATTTCAGGAGCCCAGGAATTTTTCCTCAGCCAAAAAAATTGACAAATGATGCACAAAAAAGGCTAAAAAAAGTTTACGAAGATTTGAGATATTTCGACCGACAGAAGCCTAACATAGGTGAATATTTTCAAAAATAAACTTTGAATCCTTCTCATCATTTCAATATGTAGAGTCTCTATGTTCCAATGTTTTATGGTGCAGGTAATGAGGAAAATAGATGATTTTGCCCTGCGGTCTGACCCCCCAAATCTGCGAAAATCTTCCGATTTCGCCATATTCTTCTGCTGCTTACTAATATATACAAATTTGGTGGCAAACCGCACGGCTGAGTTAGATT